>PVJH01004112.1:0-130469 GCA_004026705.1 Nesogale talazaci | reverse complement strand
GAAGAGGAATAATGAAATTTACTTGCATATAATATTAATTATATGATTTTATAATTTGATCATTCTGAGTGTGATGCACCTTTCAGGAGCATAATGCAGGAGACTGGATGTCTGTCAGGAATGTCAAGTGACACATTTTCAACATGATATAGCCAATCACTATCTTAGTTGCGGCAGCCATGTTTCCCACTCTGCCCATTCAAATTTTGTTTCTATGTCATGAACGTGCTACCCTAGGAAGAGGATGACGTTTTTATCAGAGTACCAAGCTGTCATTTTTGTCTTGCCTTCTTGTTCTGGTCCATACAGATTTTACACATTCCAGTCTACTCCACTTTCCTTTTATTTGCCATGGCTCAGCTGAGAACTTTTCGAAGTCCTAATTTCTTACCCTGTACAGTTTCCAAATGCCATGAGACTAATTCCAACCCATGAAATGTGAGCATACTTGATATATATTTCTTCCAGAGAGAAGTTTTGATCAATTTTGCATAAAATCGTCCCCTATCTCTTCTCTTGCCATAGTTCCTGAGAAGGGGCTAGTGTTACAGATGGTACATCTACAAGACGGCAGAGCGTCTGTCGGCCAGGATCCCTGGGTGACTGTGTCAAGGAGAGGATCATGCTGGCATGCATGGAACATTTAGAGAGAGCAAAAAATACATTTTGTTGTACTGTTAACTGAGGTTTGGAGGCTATTCATTGGGGAACATAAGATAGGCGATCAGGTCTGTTTAGGAAGTGTTGGGGAAAAAGTAAAACAGCATGGAAATGGAGCATTAATATGCATAAAAGACCTTAGAAATAAATGGTTTCCTAAGACGAACTTAATTCAGATGGTAGCCAAGAACCATGTCAATTGAAAATCAAAAGAAGGCACTAAGTATAGCGTGGAACAATGTGGGTAAAAGGGAAATCTGCAGAAAGAAGGGCCTGCAGATAAAAATCATGATAAGGTAAGAGATGCAACAAATCTATTTCTATCTAGAATCTGTTCCTATCCCTCTACACTCATCTATCTCAGACCCACACTTGCAAATGTCCACAGTGGTCCTGTCCTATGCCCATCATCTTCCTGTCTAATTCTGGGCCTTTGCTTTTAGAAACATTTAATATTTTCTAAAAAGTGTTCATGGCTGCAGAAATTCAAATCCACCCACAAAATGCAAAGAAAGGTATGATTGTCATAGCTTCAAGAGAATCACCTTCTTACATAAAATACTGTATAGTGATTCCTGTGTGAATAATACCTTTCCAAGACAGGAAATATTATGTGCCAAATTTATCCAAGGGAGTGAATGTGACTAGTGCCATGAGGATTATCCAACCCCACCATTATTATCAATGTTGCAGAATTAAAGCCGTCAAGCTGTAGTTACCACTCAGTATAATTTTTCAAGGACTTATAAAAACCTTTTAATGCTTGTCATGGTTCAAGTAGTTGGCAAGGCCTGCATTTGACTTTGAGCTTCAGATTTGGAAAATCAAGGAATTCAAAGTGAATCACAGCCAGCGTCCCTTAGCCTCCTGTGGCTTTCCCCTCAGACTATAAATGGATCCTGTTTTTGAAAGCAAGCCCAGATTTTCTTAAAACATGTTCCAGTCTCTTCAAATTCACTAAGGGTATATTTCAAATGAAGGCTGCACTTTTCTATGCACCCTTTCTTGGAGCTTCCTCTTTGTAAGCACTCCAATTCCCTCATATGGGTTAGTGTCTTTCTTACTGAGTACATGTCATGCCCATCATCACACATTTCAACCAGACCTCCCCCCGCGCGCCCCCCCCCAGATGAATTGCAGTTTGACTTCCCATTGGCCTAATGTCAAAAGCAAGTTATTCAGGGTAAGCCTCCTTAAAAAGATCTGCCAATTGGTCTCCTGGCCTCCTTAACAGAAATATGATTACAGGAATGAAAAGAGAGGATGAAGATCAACATCAGGGGCTTTATTTTCAGGCGATTGCTGTTCCCCTCTTTCTCACCTTCTCTTCTAAATAGATATGCAATAGGGAGTGATTTACATTATTGCTCTACTGACCCTTTTAAGCATTATTTTCAAAGAGGCAATCATTAGCAGTGCATAGATAGCAACCCTTTTCAGCATTTATGATACATTTCTTTGATTTTCTAGAATATGTAATCATTTCCATATATTGGACACAAACCTTTCTGAATGCGACCAAAATACCATTGCACCTGCACTTCTGGCAGATATATCCCATTCTTATCTCATATTGCGCTTATGATCACCCAAAGAGAGTCTGCTATTTTATAGGCATAGCTTTTCATTCACATCTGACTCATCTCAAATAAATGTTTCTCCATGAATGTGAGTGTAGGACTTTACATTATTCTGCGTTAATCTTAATCACTTCAGTTTTCAAGATCGTATTTGGATTTGTTTTAGATTATTATATTACTGATCCAGTCCAACATATTTATACACAAAAAACCTGATCTTTCAACAAATGTAGAGTAGTCAGATCTCAAAAAGTTTATCATCAGAAATGAAATTATACTTTATTGGACTAAACATACCTAGCAATGCCAATCATGACTTGTGTGACAGATAGGTTTATTGTGCTAACCTGGTCAATAAGAATATGTGGGGTGAATAAGGCAGCAGTTTGATTGGAGGGCAAAGAGATAAATGGTTTATCAAGTCCCACCTCTATCTTTTTGCTCTCTGGCACTTGAACCAGTGTGTGGCAGCCATAGCTAGCTCTCTGCCTCAACTTGTGAGCGACATTAACTGTGAAAAACCCAATCCATGAGTGGAGCTCATCCTCTAGATTCCCAGATCCCGATACCTGTCACTAGAGCTCAAGGTTCCCTGGAGACATGATTCACCACTGTGTTGTTGCATACATTGCTTACTGGGGATGGTCAGATCCTGTCATCAGGCTGACTGCTGGTGACCCACCTTGCTGTTTGATGCCTGTGGCCAGACTACCTACTGTCTGCTCCCTTGACTCAGCTGTCTGCTTCCTTGACCTTGGACCCAGCAGCCCTCATGAGTTGAAGGACTTCCAGTGTATTTACTGTTTCACAGGAGTTGAACTGAACCATCTGTACTGCTGTGTGGGCTAGTTAGACGTACTCCTTTGTGTTGTATCTATCTATCTATCATCTATCTAATCGATCCCTATCTAAATCACAGGAATCCTGGTTTTGTTTCTCTAGAGAACCTTGTCAAACACAACTTGATTTGCATTTAGGGGTCATATTTCAATCTTTTCCGCCTTACATTTTTACATGTCATAAACGATGCCACCAGTTTTTTTGTTTTTGTTTTTGATATCAGCAGGACCACCCATGGTGGATGCTGAGACAGCTAATTACTTAATGTGACTCTTACAGACCCAAATGTCTATGATTCTCAATGACCTTTTCCTAAATGGACCTGGGTAAGATATTAGGGGCATACACTTCTAGGATTCACCTGTGATTAATTGGTACAGAGCTCATTATGATGAACCTTCTGCTGGGTATAAACTGGATCCTCTGAAAGCAGGGTTCAGCTACCACTTTGGTTCTCAATATGTGGGTTGCGACCACTTTGGGGATTGAATGACCCTTTTATGGGGTCTTCCAATTCATAACAGTAGCAAAATTACAGCTATGAAGCAACAAAGAAAATAATTTTATGGTTGGGGTTTTGCCACAAGTGAGGAACTATATTAGGAAGGTTGAAAACCATTGAGCTACCAGAAAGAGCCAAGAGGAGAGCTCATCCTCTAGATTCCCAGATCCTGATACCATGTACCTCCTTGATCCAGAAGACACCATGACATCAAATGAGCAACAGTAGAACCAGGAATCAGAGCATGAGACAGAGTGATGGTCTGCCTAAACTAAAGAACAAGCAAAGCTGAGACCTTTTGGATAGGAGGCTGACTTGTGGAGTGGGATGCCTCTAGGAACTTAGTTTGGGAAGCTAAGTTTATTGACTTATGGAGCTTAAGCTGAATGACTTCAGGCTGACACAGCAAAGTGGTATGCCCTTTGGGAATTTATTAGTGTCTTTGAAAGAACTTCTTAATATGTACTGACTGAACAACTATAACCTGTGCATTTTTTTCACTAGCACTGCACACTGTGAACTTTTTTAATGCTTTATCATGAATATTTTCTCAGAGTTGTTTTTTCATTGCCATATAAACAAGGTTGAAAAAAGTAGAGAAGGCTGTAGAGAACTCAGTGAGTAGGTTTCAGTAGAACGTCTAGACAAAGACTAAGAAGAAACATCTATAGATTTACTTAAAAACTACCCACTGAAAGCAATCTATAGTATAATTTGAGGCTTGAACAGGATCACTTTGAATTCATCAACAGGCCCTGAAGACTGGAAAAGGACATCAGATTTGCTAGAGGGTCAGGTAAGGAAAAGATGAATCCAAAATGAGATGGTTTTACAGAGTGACCAGCAAAGTGGAGTCTGGTACACTAATGATCATGAAGATGACACAGGCTGTTTGCTGTCCTATTGCAAACTGAAACTTACTCCATGACAATTCTGCACAATAGACATATGAGTGAATTAAAGGACTAACACTAAAAATAAATTATTTTTTTTGCAGAATTCAAGGATCTTTGCTAAGGCTGCATTTGATGTTGCCCTCAGAGTAATCCTATGAGGACAGTGTTGTCAAATACGATGTAAAATGAATCTATAAACAAGGGACTGAGATTCAAGAATGGAAAATTACTTTCACTAAGGTTGCAAAATCTACAGTTCTCAACCTTCCTAATGCACAACCCTTTAATACAGTTCATCATGTTATGACAACCCCCCCCCCACCATACAATTATTTTGTTGCTACTTCATAACTATAATCTTGTTACTGTTATGAATTGGGCAACTTCTGTGAAAGGGTCATTCAACCAATAAAGGTGTCATGGCCCATGGGTTGAGAACTGCTGGCTTTGGCTATTTGCTCTGCTTTTACTTCTTTTGCTCACTCCATCTCATACCCCAGCCATATGTAAGTATTGACATAGAACTTTGAGGTATTTTATGGCCTGTTTTCCACATGCTTTTTGCACTCTCTCTAGTGTCCTTACCTGATCCTTTATATTCTCTACACAAGACACTTCTTTTTAGTATATGTGCTTCCAAAGTAAGCACATGCACAAGACACTTCTACTTTCCCTCCAATATTGAGTCTAAGCCCTACTGCTTCCTCTGTATTGATGTATGGAGAAAATCTAAAGGTGAAAAGATTAAAAGGGATAAGTGTATTTCTCACTATAAATTCATTAAATAAAATATATTGGTAGTATCACTACACCAATTTAAAACTCAGAACTGCCTTTAGAATTAATAGGCTGACCCCTGGTGGCATAGTGGTTGTGTGCAGGACTACGACCCACAGGGTTGACAGTTCAAATCCGGCAGCAGCTCTCCAGGAACAAGGCTGGGCTTCCTACTCCCACCAAGGCAGTGATGTCACGAACAGAAAAAGAAAAATAATTAATAGTTTACCTATTTTGATTTTAAGAATTTTGAATGAATTTCTTCATGTCACATAGATAGTAAGGGAAAGACCAACAGGTGAGACAATCCTTGTGTTTATTTGGTGTTATGGGAATGTTTCCAACAAACAGTGAACTTATGCACAGCACAATGAACCCCCACATTGCTCCATGCCATTCCTTGTTTTGTTTGACCTTGTTGTTGTCAATCTATCTCATTGGGAATCTTCTTGTTCAAGCATCTTCTCCAGGCATGGATACCTCTTAAAAATGTTTTAAAAGTACTTGAGACAAAGTTTCGCCTTCCTTTGGAGAGCGAACCTTCTTCCTAAGGCCATTTGCTCATGCTTCTGGAATTTTAGGGTGTGACAAATGTTTTTTGCCAACATCATAATCCAAATCAGTCAGCTCTTCAGCTTTCCTTTTTCACTGTGTATGACAGTATAGTTGATGGTATGACAAAGCTCTAGAATAAATTCCAATCTTTTACCGAGGTCTACTGGACTTCATGTTAGCTCTGTCATGCTCAGCTCTTCCAGCACACCGTAGACTTGCCACCCTTCCTTTCAAGCCACAATGGCCACTCATCTTCCTGTGCTTTTTCAAATAAACTCAGAGCATCCCTACTTCAGTTCTCTTGCCTTTGCTGGACCCTCTCCTTGGTATTCTGGCTTCTTCTTTTCACTTGTCTATCCACTCAAAGCTCTGGTTGCCATAGCACTCAAGATAAATGATTTTCTAAATTCCTAGGTACAGGATTTACTACTGTTTCCTCCCGCAAATGTGAGAACATTAGAAGGCAAGAACCTTTTCAACTAAGAGTCAGTGCTGACGTGATGACATCTAGGGATCACAATCTTTAGGGCACAGTCTGCTGTCTTGCTCTTGGTGGTAGTTGCATTTGAGTCCTACTGTGTAGGACTCATGGCAAGCCCTACTGTGTAGATGGAAACTGCTCTACAAGGTTTTGAAGGTTGTGCCCTTTCAGAGGAATTCCAGGTCTTTTTGCAGAGGCAGCATTTAGTGCATTTGAACTGCTGACCTTTTAGTTAGTAGTCTAGTCCTAACCATTTGTACCACACAGACACTCCATAGTGCATGGGAGATGTCCAGCACATGTGTGTTGAATGAAAAAATAAAGAAACATGAAATAAGGACATCATCTAAATTTAGTAGTGTGAGAGAGTGTGCTCTTGTAGAGGGGCATTATTATTTAAGGAGAAAGCATTTTAATCAGGCAGGTTTTTTTTTTCTGGGGGGGGGGAGAGGGTGGGATTAAGGGGGCGCATAAGAGAGCAAACACACATAATCTGACTATTGTGAGCCGTGGGATTGGTCTTGTCTGATTTCGTTCCAAAGCCATCCACCTTCCATCTTCCATCCATCTTCCTACCCTGCCCTACTCTACAAGCTTCTCTGCTCAGCCTTGTAGCAACACACTGGAAATCAAACCTGGCTTTTTTGTATGCTGTGTTAGGATGGGGATTTCAGAGAAAGAAAACAGGTGACATGCATGTACGCATAAGAAGTACCTGTATATCAAGAAAGAATTTTAAATCAAGGAGGCATCGCAGTCCAGTCCAACTAAAATCCGAAGATCAATACTACATGGAGGCTGCTCTAGACTCATGCAACTGAAAATCTTTGGAGCAGGAAGGTGAAAAGGAAAGTCGGGCAAACACAAACAGAGGAGTGTAGACTTGCCCAGATCTGAGGAAGGCAAGTACATGGCAGAGTGCTCGCAGTTCTCAGAGTTGGGAGGCCACATGGGCCACTGTTGCCAGAAGCCAGATGCAAGATGTAAGTAAGCAGGAGAAAATGGGGCCAGAGCAAGGATAGTTCATCATAGTGACTCATAAATACTCCACACCCCCAAAGAGAAGTCATTAGGCTGTGTCCTGATGAAGAGGTTGAACTCTACCCAGACCATCCCACAGGAATAACCAAGTTGACATAAACCCTAATCATCACTAAAGATTCTCTGCCACTGCCCTCCACCCAAGTAATGAAGATGACTAATTATGAGACCAAATGTTGTTTGGTAAGTTTGCCTTCCCTTTCCTCGCCCTTTTAGCTTCACCCCATATGGAAGTTGAGCAATATCTGGTGGCAAATTTGTTTAGCACCACCTGAAGAGATGGTGCTACTGGCATCTAGTGGGTACAGGGGAGAGATGCTGCTACATTTCTTCCAGTGAATCTCACAATGATGAATCATCTGGCCTCAAATACCAAGCCTGGTGGGGCTACAAAACCTTGATATCAACCTTAGGTTCCCAAACTGGGCTGATCCTTGGAATCACCTTAGGATTTGGTGAGTTTATAGGGTCCTGAGCTCCAGAATGAATTGCCACAGAATGTATCCGAATGTCTACATCATTCAGCAGTCTGTAGATTCAGATATCTGGTAATCCTAATGATCAGTCGAGTTTGGGAACCTGGGGTATGGGTCTTATGCTCCCAAGCTTATTTTGTCTGCCACCCCCTTTTCAGAAGAAAAGCAAACATACTCAGCAACCCTCTTCCAGTGAAAAAAACCTTTCGGACTGGAGCCTATAATGCACGATAGAGTATTCATATCTGCTTTTGCAGCTCTCCTGGGGTCTCTACAGGGCCTCCCACAGGGTGGGATCACCTACTTCGAAACATTATTTTACGCTACTGACTTTCCTCAGCAACACTCTATCTGCCCACTATCCTTATTTATACATACCTAGTGTCAGTCTCTTCTCCCTCCTACATTCTTGTTCTTCTAGTCTCTCTGTAGCCACTTACTCTTGGACCCAGGGATGCTTCCCACTAGATTGTAGTGCTTCTCTTACTTATAGAACCTGTCAATCAAAAGTCAAACACGCACTGGCCTTAGACTCTGGAGCTCAGAACTGGAGAGGCTTGAGGCTCACATTATATGATAAAAGAAGCAGGACTGCCCAGAGTGAGGCAGCACAGCTATGCATTAGAGAATGCTAAAGAGCACTCAGAGCCAGGATGTGGGCATGGAGCTGAGATGCCCCTTGGATTCTGCTGTAACGTGCACCTTAGTAGCCTCTGTACTTCATCGGTCTACTCATGTCCTTTCTGGGGAGGTCAACAATCCCGAAAAATTAGAATTGGCTCCATCCAACCGACTCAGCAGAGCTTAAGTACCAAGGGGACTTCCCCCCTTTTATTTGACTTGCAGGAAACCAACTTCAATGAGGTCTTATAGTCTCTTGAAGTCTGGGGACATCCCCCCCATACGTTTGTCTTATAAAACCCTGATAAAAGCACAATATTAAAATGGATGAATTCCAACTAATTTGAGCTGTGTCATTGATAGCAAACTGGTAAAAGATTCTGAGCACATTTTATTTCTAATGATTTAGTTCTAATTAGTATTTATAAGTATAGTCTAATTCCAATAGCACACTGTTAAATGAGTGCAGAAATGTATTTATTGATTCACGCCTAACAGCACAACCTCGTGTATTTGGATGCTGTCGAGATAGCTAGATAGATGTGTACCCACATATTTTTCTCATTTTTATCACATTCTTTGATTACGATCCTATTTTTTATGTTTCATACTGCGATAATGAGTCTTCTAAATTGCTATTTGTAATAAATTTGGGGTGAGCTTATTCACTTTTCCTTGTCTTTTCTATTTTATTCCATGAGTGAGGGACCCTACAGAGAGCTACAAATCGAAAGAAACACACATTGCAGAGAAAACAGACCTCCCGAGCTTTGAAAAGAGCAAGAAGTGACAATCTGAAGGGCTTCAAGTATGCCAAGTGGCCATCATCACTCACTCCACATTTCAAAAGTGAAAACACAATTCAAGACATGGAGACTTCACAGAGCCCTTTGTTTACTGGGGATATTTTCATTGTGCGTTGGCTATAATTATTGTTAAGACTCACTGTAAGAGCGGCTTATTTCTCCCTCTGAAAGTCATAATTCCTAATGAGAAAGACACCTTGAAGTCACCTCCGATTATAAATGAGGGTTAGTGGTATTAAGAGAGCTGTTCAAGAGATAAGATGAGTGTTGGCAAGGACAGGGCAAGGATAACATCCCCCTCCTGCCTCTCCCCCCAGGCCCCAAACTACCAGCTTCTCCGGATGAGAAACTCAATTTTCTACTCTCATAAAGATGGCAGTCTTGGAAATCCACAGCCGCGCCTCTATGCTGTCCCGTGGGATCGCTGTGAGTCAGAAGCTACTCTCTGGCACTGAGTCTGGGCTATTGTTAATGCTTCAAATGATATTTATAAGAATAAGTAAATACTGGAATTCACAGTTGGGGGCAGTTTCTTTGTCAGTCTGCTGGCCATAGAACCTGGGGGTGTTAATGTTGAAACGATACCTGAAAATCCCACTAACATCAAGTTGATTCCTCCTCTGATGGAACAAATTAAGGCTGCTCCCTGGGGTTTCTGAGACTTCAAATCTTTATGGGAGTGAATAGTTGTACTTTCCTTCCATGGAGTGGCTGATAGGTTTGAACCACTGGTGTTGCAGGATGCAGACCGAAGCTTACCCTGCCACTCCGCCATGGTTTCTTGAAAGGATACTTAGAGATCATCGATTTCATTTCTCTCTATTTCCTAAATTAGAAAAAGGAAAAGCAAATGGACAAAAAGCATTCAAGTGCTACAAAATACTCCTTTCCTTCTGAAAATTACTTCAATATTATTGAAGTAAAGACTGACATACAATATGGCAGAGCATAAGTGCTTTATGATGAGAAAAAATTCTATTTGGAACTAAGAAAGGTCTGGGTCATTTTGTTCAGGAATCCTTTCTCTCTCTTTACTTTAGTGTACTTTGAACATGAAAAGCACTTGTTCTATTTTTTGCTCTCTTTTGTACTGAAAACTACTTACATTTCTGATATGGATGGTTCAAAGTATAGGATAATATTTATTTTATTTAACTCGTTAAACTGACATGCAAATATATTTTAAACCAGTATATTTTCAAAGAGATTGTATATTCTATAAACAAAATCTAGTGGCATTGATTCAATTCCAACTTGTAGGCATTTTCAGTTGGATTCCCAAGACTGTAAATCTGTATAGGGAGCAGATATCTTCATTTTTTCTTCTGCAGAGTGGTTGGTTGGTTTGAACTCCTGACCGTGGGGTTAGCAACCCAATGCCTAACCTACAACAACAGGACTTCTTGCATATTGTATAAGGTAACAGGAATTACCTAGATAAATGAAAATGAAAAGGCAAAAGGAAATTCAGAGGTATTTTATAAGTCAATCTTTTGAATGTTGTATTTTGTCATCCTTTTATGTTATTCATATAAATACATCTAGACATTGAATATAAGCTATTTAGTATATTTTCCAAGTCACACGGAAATCTTGCCAATGTACTTTCTAAATAACTGTCTTTACCTCTGCAACAAAACTGACCAATACTATCATTTGCATATTTTTTGCAGTTTACATTGGTTTATTTAGAAAGCATTGGTCAATGGTAAGACAACCTTGAAAGTGATAGTAATAACAATATAAAGAAGGTCGATTTCATAGACCCAATTTGTCAGAAACAAAGACAGAGGTTATTAGTTGTAGTAGCAGTTAATTGTTTAATGTTGCTCTTCTATCCAAAGCACTGAACTCCTAACAATGGACCTTTCCCTGCAACGGCTTATAAGATGATAAAGGAAGACACTGATAGGATTCACCTGTGAGTAATTGCAACTAGGAGCCCCTGGAGTGCCATCCTGGTGTGCATAAAATGAATTCTCTGAAAATCAAGAGGAAGGATCTCTTTACCATCAAGGGCCAAGATCTCTGGACCCGAAGCATGTCCTCTTGATTTCAGATCCCTGACCAGTGGAACTCCTGGAGTTAGGTGGCAGTTACAACATAAAATAAATAGCAAACAGAACCAGGAGTCAGAGCATGAAAAAGAGTTATTGACTTCCAAACTCATGGAGTATGTTGAGTGCTGTTGGGCAGGAAACTGACTTGTGGAGTGGGGTGCCTCTGGGCACTTAATTGGAGTAGCTGCTTTTTGGTTGAAGCTTACAGCAGAGTGGAATGCCCCTTTAGACAGTGATTGGCAGACCTGAAAGAATTTTGTAACATGTCCCGATAAACAACTCAACCCTGAGCATTTCTCACTGGCATGACAACTTGTTAACTTTAATACATTTTTAATCATAATTTTTTTCTGTCTTTTGTGTAGACATTTCAATGCATAATAGAACCCAGACAAGTGAAATAGAGATGTATGAAGGCAACATAAAACTAAAGCAATCATTACTGTATTAAAATTAAAGCAAAGCGTCCACACGACCAATCTAGTCAGCAACCATGTAGAACAGAGTAGAAATGCCCATAGGTTTCCCAGCATTGGAATATTTATGGGCACACATTTGTTGCTTGCATCAACTGGCTGGATAACAAATCTTTGGGGTCAGCCAATTGCTTACTTTCTGTGCTGTCCAGGGTTCTTGTATACTGCAAAGTGGTGCATAATAATAGGGCATCTCAATGGACTTGGTTGCTTGAAAACATGGGTGGAACTCTGGGTACATCTTGACAAACATTATTTCCAAAACGTAAGTGCAAACATGAACATAAATTTTCTTGGAAATCAGATATTCCATAAAATTTAAAGACCTGATACTGTCTTTTGCAAATGTTTTCAGCAAATTTCTGTGGGAAAGCAGAGTATCAATTGTTAAGCAAAAACCTCAGAAGAATAAAGAAAGTACAATCAGTAGAGATCAAATGATCTTAAGAAAAGATGAAAACTGAAACCAACCTCATGGTCATTGAGTGAACGCTATTATAATGACCAGGAGCGCTGGTGAAGGCAGCGGGTTACATATTAGGGCTGTTTATCACAGGGTAGTTCAAAACCACCAACCACTCTATGGGAGAAAAATGAAGCTTCCTACCCCCATAATGAGTTAGAGTCTCAGAAACACACAGGCTAGCTCTACTCCGTCTTTAGAATCACTATGCATCAGATCATGCGACATCTCGCACTAGTCTTGCTCCTGATGGAGAAGCACAGCAATCTGGTCTCCATGTCAGGATCTTTGCTTCAACCTTCTACCTTCTCTCCAACCTTGGCCATCCTGATTCTGTGCCATGCAGATGTCTGCTGAAACATGAGCTTTTCTTGTAAGTTTTCCTAGATCTACATTGTCAAAGTAGGTCTCAATACTGTGATCAGTTCACTGTGGACATTGCTCCTGCCTGCTTAGCCTCAAGAGGGGAACAATAAAAGCATCAAATAGGGGAATATAATATGTAAGCTTTAGAAAATACATATATTAATCCCCTCAGGTTATTTTTTATTTTGTTCTGTGGCATATATGTAGTCATGTTACTTCCAGTCACGTCTCACTTACTTTCATAAAATACTTACATAATCTGGCTCATTATGTATTAGAAAACCTGAAAATTCTTTTTGTGTCATTGGAAAAAAAGTTTATTATAACTAATTTGAAGTAATTTTCTGCAGTACCTGAACACCGACAGAGATCTAAGACTAATGGGCACCATGGTAATCCACAATATTACACAAGGAAAACGAACCTGTGCATTTGGCTATTTATGCCTCAGATCTGTACGTAAACAATTCGAGGTAAGTGCAGGTGATTGATGAATAAAACATCACTGATCAAGCTGGCTGAAACTACATTTTGGCTTAATCCTGCTGGTTTAATTTGGTTTGGTTTTTTTTTTTCTATCGTCTGCTGATGTTGTTTTCATCTAAGGTGGATAAATATATATTATGCATGGGAAAAAATGAGCAACATAAATTTAAATACCCAGAACAGGTGACAAAGGTGTTCAGCTGCTTTCAGATATTATATTTCTATTAAAGAGAAACACAAAAAAATAACCCACCTACTAAGGAAGGTGAGAAGCGGGGAGAGTATCATTCCCTCTTTGAAATATCGATCCATCTCCAAAGAAGTTTGAATCAATAAAAGAAAAGTGCATTCCCTTCTTCTCTATCCACATTGTGCTTTATATATATATATATATATATATATATGAGACATTTTTAAACAAATACTACTACAAGAGGTTGCTCAATATTATTTGAGGGAAAAGAATCTTGAACCATACATAATTCTTGCTGCATGGGAGAAAAGTGTAAAATTTTAATAAGTCAGGTGGCATTCACAGCTGAACAAACTATCAAGTTAGTCACATATCTCATGGCATGTGTCTGTCATAATAGAACAGTTTGGATTTTTCTTCTGCATGATTAATAATTTGTGCCTAAATATATTTCTTGCTTATGTCAGTGTCCTTTGAGGTTCAAAGTAGACTCCTGGGTGCAGTAAAGGAATTAAGAGCCAAAGTAGGAGGGCTGAGAGAAGGAGGTTTTAATATTTTAGTGGCTCACCTCTATGCATTAAATTCATTGCATGTGTCATTATTTTCAATTTAAAAATAATTAGCAGATATTCTGAGCTTTTCTCTTTCTCTAGGGGTTAAAAATGTTCATATAACTTGTATTTGGAGGAAAACATGTAATTTGCATATTTTTTCTGCCCGATTGTTTCTTTTTTTAGTAAAGCATTTACTTCATTTTGATTGTTGAAAATAGACAGAGGAAAACAGGCACCAATGCAACAATTTGAATATACACACTTCTATGACATTGATTACATTCTTTAAAGTGTGTAACCATCTTACACTTGATTGAATGTTAACCACCCAAACTTGCTTCTATTAACATACTATTACATTTTGGAAGAACAAAGAAAAGTGAATGTGAGATAACAGTAAGCAAAATCAACATTATTCTTTTAGTTAATATAGTTATAGCTAGTGTCACACACATTCTTATAGCTAGTGTCATATATACATTCACAATTTTATCAACTTCTTATGAAATGCTTACAATAATTTAACTCTATCCTAACTGCTTATTTTATGTAAAATCCATTTTATCAGCTGTGCAAGGCATATTTTATGAGAAATGTGATCTTTTCATTTTTGCATTTATTTTCATTCTTTTACTTGAACTGTACTGACATTAAAGTCCCCCCCATCATTTACTTATGCTTTACATCTGATTTTTTTTATTTGATTTTAAATGCACAAAAATTTTGCTGCCCTGTTACTTTTTTCTAAGGCCAGCAGATAGTTTAACATTAGAAATATTTCTGAATGAGAACCAAATACAGTGTTAATATATTATAATACAAAATATCTCTTAGTACGTATGCCTGTATAATAGAATATGTTCCTGCAGGTTTATAAGAACTTAAAAATAGATGTGTCCATTTATGAAAAATCAATGACAAGCATCTCCTTCAACAAGGAAAAACAGACAGCACCCCCCCCACCCCAGAAGTAAATAAGGATGTCATCATAACCATTCTTATTCAACACCAAGCAGGAAGACTTAGCCAGAAACATCAGGCAACAAAAAGAAGCAAAAGAACTCAAATTGTGCAAAAAAAGTGATTCTCTTGATGTCTGCAGAGGATATAATTTTATATGGAAGAAGTGTGGCTAAAGTGCTCTGTAGAGGCAAAAATGGCCAGACTTTGTATTTCATACGTTGAGCACATTAGGAGAGACCAGACACTGGAGAAGGACATCACGTTTCCTCAAATACAAGGGCCACAAAAAAGAGAAAGACCCATAACAGGATGGACAGATACCATGGGCCTCAAACATAGGAACAATTCTGAAAATAGTTCATTAACAGACAAAGTTTTGTTCTGTTGCGCACAGGGTCCCTCACAATAGGTCAAAACAGAGTTCTGGGCACCTCAGAACAATAACAAAAACAACGATTTTATATGTAGACAACCTGAAGACTGAACAACATCATAAAATTATTGGAAACAATCAAAAGATTTGGCAATGTGGCAGGATACAAGGCTAAAATGAAAAAATTCATCTATTTTCTTTCTTTCTAGGAACAAAGGGAATTCTGAAAAAAGCCATCAAGAAAACAGTAACATTTACTATAAACATACAAAGATGAAAGACTTAGAAATAGAACTAACCAGAGATAGGGGTGGGGGGAGAAAGACTTGCACAAAGAAAACTACAGAACACTGCTATGATGAATGAAAAGAGATCCATATAAATGGATGAAAATATTCCATGGTCATGGATAGGAAAGCTTGGCATTGTGAAAATGTCAGTACTACCCCAAATAATATGCAAATACAATGTCATTCTGATTCAAGTTCTAACGTCACTCTTTGAAGAAATGGGAAAAAAAAACCTAGTTATTTAATGGTAAAAAAAACAACACCTAATTATTTACTTGATATACAGAGGTAAGATACCCAGGATCAACCAAGATCATCATGAGAATGAGAACAGAGAAGGAGACCTCTCACTATCTGACTTCAAATCTATCACACAGCCACTGTAGTCAAAGCACTGATATTGGCACAATCATAAATGCATATACCGATGGAACATAATATAGCACTCAGAAATAAACCAATCCACTTACTAATAGCTGACATTAGATAAAGGCTTAAAAATTACTAGATGAGACAGCTACAGTCTAAAAATTGTGTTGGCAAAATGAGATCCCCATGTGCAGAAGAATGAAACAGGACCCATATCTCAGCCCATGTACAGAGCAAGCACATGAGGGACCTCTGGCTGACTGTAAATTCCAGAGCTTTATCAATGGGAAAATAGGTACACATTTAAAGATCTTTTTGCAGGATATTATTATTATTATTATGTAAAAACCTGTTATCAAGCATAAAAAAGGTAGCACACATAATAGAGAACAAAATAGATGACAGAGATCTAGCAAAAATAAGACACTTAGGTTAATCAAAAGAGCAAAAACAGAACTCACAGATTGTGAAGAGGGGGCTCTATTAATCACACAGTGGACAAGGAACTAATCTCTAAAAGCTATTAAAAATGGCAAATACCTCAACATAAAAAAAATATTTAAAAGTGGACAAAGAGTAAGAACAGACAGGTGTGGTGGTCATGTACTGGGTATCCAATTTCTATATTGCCTGCTTACGTAAAGTGACCAGATATCCCATTTTTTAAAACAATTTAACAATGTCCCAGGGCATTTTAAAATTAAAATAAATATATTACAATACTATTTTGCGTTCTATGAAAATTTTTGTTGCTCCATATAGACCAAATTTTTAATCGAGGACCCCACCTCCCACCCCCACCAACCCAATCAATGGTGTCCTGCTTAAAATCTGGTCACTTTACACTTACATCAACCCAGTGCTCTGAGGAAACAATCATATCTTTCAACATAAAGAATCTTCCTTCCAGTTGGAACGTAGTGAAGTGCGCAGTGCACATCCATTAGCAAAGTCAAATCAGGGTAGGCTGTCCATAAAGTCAGCAGCAATATGCACCAGTTTACAGGCTTAAATGGATTCCTTTACTCTGGCTGGGTTCTGGTAAACTCAATGTGGGCTGTCTCACTTAGCCTCACCAGGGTGAACAAGAAAACACATGAAAATTGCTCATGATCCTTAACCATCTGGAAAATGTAATCAAGATATTGTGAGATATCACAATTGACATTGACAATGGCACCACACTACAAACATACAAAACAACAAATCGAGAAAAGGTTATAGAGTATCTGGAGCATTCAGAGCCTTTTGATGGGTATGCAAATATGCACAAATATTGGGAAGAGTGATCGGGCACTCCCTGAAATCACTGGGCACAGAAATTCCACAGAATTCCATAAGACACCCACTGGATATATAGTCTGAAGAAATAAGACATAACACATACAAACATATGTACTCTCCTATGTTCACTGAAGCATTGTTCACAGTATTGTTCACAGTATCAAGAAAATGGAAACACCTCAAAGTTCATCAATAGACTGGGTAAAGGAAGGAACCTTGATGCACTCACAGTGAAATACTATGTATAGTTAAAAAAATGAAAAAAAGGAAGTACTTCACAACATGAAGGGAGAACATTATGTTAAGTGAAGTTCACCAAAATAGGACAACTATTGTATGAGTCCACCAACCAGAAAGGTCAAAACCAAGATGTAACAATACACTGAAAGGAACTGACTTTGGCCTGGACATTGGTGGGCGAGGGTGGGAAGATGACTCAATGGACTAGAACTCTGACAGGTATAGACTTAGGTGTAAAAGAGGACAGAGGTTGCTACCAGGGAAAAAATAACTCAGGGGGGCATGTGTGGATTAGAGTGTGGGTGGAGTAATAAGTGCTTTAAACTGTTGAATACAGTTTTGTCTGAAAGCCTAAGTCACACTAAAAACAATTCATGAATATAAATGAAAAAAGGCACAGACATGTTATTTGTACTATCCAATCAGAACGCCGTCTCAAGTCAATGGTGACAAACTGTGGACCTATAGGACAGGGGAGCAAGGCCCCCATGAATTTCTGAGACTGTAACTCTTTATGGGGCTGCAAAGGTCTCCCTGTCTCACATAGAGCAGCTGGAGGTTTTGAACTGTGGACTTTGTGGGTTGAAGCCCAATGAGTAAGCACTATACTATCAGGGGTCCTCAGAAGTCTTCATTTATACCATATTTGATATACTATTGGCAATAAAAATAAACTGGTATATGATAAAGATGAAAAACAAATCCTCTGCTTTCAAGTCCTTTCAGACTCATCGCTACTGTGTAGAACAGACTAGAACTGCCCCCAAAGTGTGATCTATAAACCTTTATGGAATCGGACTGTGACATCTTTCTCCTGAGGCACAGCTGGTAGGTTCAAACTACTGATCAATATATGAGTGCTTAACCACGGCACCACCAGAATTGATATGTGTCCTCATGTGGACAATCCTCCAATACATGCTAAGTGAATAAGACAGACATTAAAGCTTCCATACTTTCACTTATAAGACATAGCCCCAAAGCAAGTCAGTGTATGTCTGATTCCAGTGGTCAAATGAAGATCGGGAGGATAGAGGGGGATATGGTCGATTTGTGGAGTGATAGAAAAGTCCACAAGCTGGATGGCGGCTATGGTCCTGGAGCTCTCCAAATGTGCCCAAAGTCATCAAATTATACATGGACAGTGAGGGAGGTTTATGTTACATAGGTGATATCTTAATAAAGTGAGTACGAACGACCAGCCAGGGATGGGATTGGAGAGGAACCTATAAAACAATTATAACACTCTGTGGATAGTTATTAAAGCTAGGTGATGGGTAAGGAGTGCTTGCAATACTATTCCATATACTTCTTTGTATGTTTGAAAAGCGGACACAAAGTACTAAAACAAAAATGACTTTAGATCCGCTTATAAACCCAAACCCAAATCAACTGCTCTCCAATCCATGCTGATGCCTAGCCACCTCTCTGTGGGCTTTGAGAATGACACTGCTTACAGTAGTAGAAGGCGCCCCAGTCTGTGTGTGTGTGTGGGGGGGGGGCGGGGTTCAACATGCTGCCCATGTGGCTCACAGTCCAATGTGTAACTCCTACACTACCAGTGCTTCTCCATGATGTTATAGGTCAGGAATGTTGGCGGAAAAGTTAGCAGTGCTTGTTATGAAGCCTTCAGTAGCTATAAAAAGTGAATTTCCCGGAAATTTCTCATCCTTCATAGCTCTAGCCTATGTCAGATATTAAAGGTTAAAGATTCCTCTTGATTCCCAAAGCAAGAGTCTATTACTTCTATATTAGATCACAAACAAGTAACTTGTTTGTTTTTTTTACAGAAACAAAAATTTGCATAGGTTATAACAAATTTTCTAAGAAAAGCTATAGAAAGAAAATAGCCATCTGTGTCTCCCAGCGTATAGAAAACAACATTTCATCTTGATCAACCATCTGTACACCGGATCACCATCCCCTTCTTACACTCTCTGCTTTGCCTCCCCTTCTCCCCTTCCCTCTCTCTCTCCCTCTTGCCCTGCTCTCTCCTTCCGGGGCCTTCCCTCTTTTTGCCTGCCCTCTTGTCTTTCTACTTTAGATGGGAGATGGCGAATATTCTTCTTCTTATAAAAAATATATTGTGGATGAAAAAATACACAAATGCATTTTCAGAACAGAAAAAAAGAGACATGCTTTTTCACCCCCGCCCCAAATTGGGACTTTAAAAAAAATATCCAATGAGAGTTCTTAAAAATAGACCAGTTATATGTTTCTTAACTTTCTCTGTGCTTATTTCAGTTTCCGATCTATTCTCATGTTATAACAACTGGTTAGTTTGTTGGCTACCTTCAAAGATGGAGTTGATGCTACCTGAAATTATGAGTTACTCTAATAAACCCATTTTACAAGGGGCAGCAGGTAGCAGTCAGTGGTAATGGATATGTGCACTTTCTGATCACGACACTTCACACTCTTTCCTATTAGAGAGTGATTCTACACTAACACCCTAAATTCAATGATTTGAAAAGACATGTCTCTCAACTTGCCATTATGTATAAATCTCCTATTAATAGCTGTTGTGAAAAAGCTATAGGTATTCTGACACAATAGCCTCAGACCTTAGTAGAACCACAGTTATTACATACATTTTAGTCAAGATTTTTAACCTTCTTGAGCTGCAGTTGACACATTTGTCAGTGCAGATGCTGCTGACTTCCAAGGTTATGGTAGAAGTTCAAATAAACTAATATATTTTCAATGTCTGTCATACAGTCAAAGCAAACTATGTGCTTACGTTTTTGTTTGTCTATCCCCACAGATGCCATTCCTGTGATCTACAGTCCTGATTGTAAACCAGTACTATTGTGGAAGTGAGGCAATGATAGTATTTTGTAAAATTTTGAAACATGGCTAAATTATTGATGGAAAAATAGATGACATTTATTGAGTGCTAAGGACACTTTTAAGCCTCTTCCATCATTATTTCATCTCAGAGGCTGTGTAATCATCTATGTATTATAAATAAGGATAGGAAGACATAGAGTGTTTAAATGACTTGCCCAACATGCTCTTAAAAATTAGAGACATGGCTTAAAAATGAAACCAAGCAGTCCACTCTTGGCTAAATATGTGGGTTCACTTCTTGTTTTCTTTGGTCTATGAACCACATTGTGCTTAATGACTTCAATCAGATAAAGCCCTTAAAATAGTTTCCATTACATGCAAGATTGTATTTGTATTTGAATGGGCTCATTTAATGTTCATAAACATAGTTCTCCCCAGTTCTGGAGGGTTGATGGCTCAATTTCTGAAACCTGCAAAACTACGCTCACAGACTAAAAGTCTACATTATGGTGTACTCTTCCCCTATTTTGTAAGGGAAGATCTTTTCTTGTTTATTGCAGCTTCTATCGCTTTTTGAAGTTTCTCAATTGTAGATGATTCCTCACATGGTATCTTGCCCACCCTCACACCCTGCATGAGTCTCTGTGTTCATTCTGCTCCACTCAGAAGGGATTAGATTTCGTACCTACCATATTGTGGCAGGAAGATGAGGCAGTCTGCTTCCTTAAAAATTTACATTCTCTGAAACCCTAGCAAGCAATTTTATTCTGTTTGGTAATGTCATGCTAAGTTGAACTCAACTCACTGGTGAGGGACTTGGGGGTACTATTTTGGTACACTCTCCCTAGCATAACAGCAACAACAACAACACTTTTTCTGTAGAGCAGTGATTCTCAACCTTCCTAACACTGTGACCCTTGAATACAGTTCCTCATGTTGTGGTGACCTCCCCAACCATAAAGTTATGTTCATTGCTAGGGTTATGAATCAGGTGACCCCTGTGAGAGGGCCATTTGACCCTCAAAAGTGTCGCGGCCCACAGATTGAGGACTGCTACTACAAAGCATGTCATTCACACAGGATCAGGAACTCGGCCTGTCTTTACAGGGGCACAATTCTTTCCATATAACAGTGACTTCGCTGTATTTCCCTTTCTTTCACCACCAGGAAAATAATCACGCTCTGATGCTCAGTGTCCTAAACAAACCCTTTAATGCTAAGACATCGATAGACATGTTAGTACATTGCTACAGTTTAGAGGCTTACGCAGAGTTGAGAGGAAGGCACTAAATATGAATCTCTCTCCTTGTTGTCAATGTGCAGTTTTAAGTCGATAATGGAGCAATTTAATGGGTTACAACGAGACACATGGTGCTTCCTGATTCATGCATTTCTTGTCACTGTTACAAGTGCAGCTTGATAGCCCCACTTTTCTCACTTCCCCCAGAAATTTTGCTACATCACACTCATTATCCTGAATTTAATTCCCTTGAGTTGGGTATCAAAGCACCCTAAATTAAAGTCATCTCACTTGGGGACATTTTGACTTTGTTTACTTATTTTTAATTTAAAGAGAACATTTGTTTACTGAGTCTTAAGCAGGAAAAGACAAGGCAAAGACACATCTTCTGGAAGAGGGAGACCATCAGTATAAGGTTCATGACGTTGTCCAAGGGTTTCCACATATTCTGAGTTTTTTAAAAGGTCTGAGAGACAAAATAAAATCTGTTGACATTATTTTGTTTTAGAGAGAACTCAAGTAAAGTTTAGTTATTCCCAGGGTCTCAGTCAAATCAGCATGCTCTAGTTCCTGCAGAAAGGCTAGTAGTTTTCTACCACTGGTTACATGAATCATCCATTGGATGACATTTATAGACATAAGTCCTGAGCACTCTGTCTGTCTGTTTCCTTTTCTTTGAAATGGAGATAAGTATGTTTGCTAGCACATTCACGGAGATTTGGAAGATTATAGATACAAGCATAAAGGGAAGAGATGTACTACTTTTTGTCACCCTGGTACTACTAATAAAAATAACTATCACTCAATTGTTACTGATTCCCTTTTATGGGAGAAATGAACAACAAGTTCAATCTCTTAACTTAGGAAGGCATATCAATTGTGTGTACAGTAGTATTAACACCCTAAGCTACTCAAAGTAAAAGCCTTCCTGATCTCCTCTGTGTAACCGCTTTTTCCCAAAGTTCTTAGGGAGAATCTGTGATCAAAATAACTCCAAATTATACATGCTCATTTCTGTGGTTGACTTTGCACTCTAATCATAAGTCCAATTTCAGGTTTACTTAGGACAATGCATTAAAATGCATTGGGTAACTCTGCCAACGCTCACTATATCAACCAATTTTCTCCAAATTTGATTATGCTTGAAATAAATGTATTGAAATAGTAGTCTAGAATCTAGTTGTGAGGCTGTATATAAAAGGCATTTATATTATAATGAAGGTTCATATTCTTCCAGAGACCATAGCATACTAAAAATATGTAAAAATACAATATTGTATTAATGGTCCCTCAGACCTGGATTCACTCTCCTATTACATATGAGCAGTCAGAGGAGGGCTAGAGGACACATGTTCAAACTGAGTTTAATGAGCACTGGATGGGGTACTTGGACTTGTCCTGGGAACAAGGGAGTGGGGGAGCCCTTAGTCATCTCAAGTTATCCAATTTTGAGTTTCTTCTTCTTTCGCAGTTCATCACAAAAATACCAGAGTTTTAAAAAGGATCTAGCAGAATGAAGACTGTACAAACTATTCTTTTCTTATTATGAGAGAAACATTAAAAATTTTTAAAAATTGTATTTCTCTGGTTCACATTTTCAATTCTACAATGGCTTTTTAGGTTCCAATTTGAAAGGGTAATCTGATAAACATACCTTTGTTCCCTTTCAAAGAAAAATTTAAATATCAATACTTATTGGATGAGTGAAGACATTACTAATGATACTAGCTTCCAGTGATCAAGGGGTTTGACCATTCTAGTAGCTAAATATGATTTCAAGTTTTAACAAATAATTGTTGAAAAATCTTAACTTCCTTGACTGTAAACTAAACAATGTTACTCATGTGAGAGGATTGAAAACATTTAACAAAGTCAGAGATCCAGTACATTGGAAGCAATTAAGAGTTAATCTCTCCTATGCTTCTCATAATGCCATAACTTTTCCTCTAAGAAAACTCTCATTTCTTAATGTCAAAATTAATGCCAAATTTCCTGTGGCATCCCACTCAATTTACTACAGAAATAAAAACACACGGTCCTTTAGTCTTATGTATCTCAGAATTCCGGTGAACTAAGCTTGATGTTGCCTTTTAATGGGGAAATAACGGGATAAATTGTATTGGGCATCCTGGATTTAGGTTGGAAAGATTAAAGACATGGCTACCATGCACTAGTCTGTATTCAGAAGCTGCCCTCTGGCTATCAGTCAGAAGGTACAAAGATAAGCACTTTGCTTACAGAAACTAGTGTGCTGTTGGAATGCCAAAAGAAAGAGTAGGACAGCTGGGGATTCACCGAGACAACCCCTGGAATGGAAGTCCTTCTTGTTTCAGAAGGCCTTTCAGTTTTCAGAGGAGGTCAACTAAAATCTCTAATTGGCAAAGGTAAGTTATGTCTGGTGGAAGATAACTTCCCTGCAGGTTTAGTGATAGGAGAAAATTGGACACAATTTAGTTAATTTGAATTAAGCCAATTTAGTAACTGGTGCTTCAAAGGAGAAGGCTCCAATCACACCAAGGTAGCTGTGTACCAGTTGTGTACCATTACAAAATCTTGGAAGATTTTCAGACAAAGTACAAAGTACTTTTAATGTTGCCATCATCAAGTAAGTGCACTCTTTCAAGCAAAATATATAAAACCAACTAATGTGTATTTTAAAAGATTTACCATCAGTCTGCATCTAGGTAAAACCAGAAACATTTGGAGTACTTTCTCAAATTTTAAAGGTATTTGGCAGACTTTCTACCTGTACTTGTCTTATATATTTAATGTAATAGCTTATAGACATGAGATGCTATCTATCTTTACAGTTAATGTGTTGACAACATTGTGATCTTATCTAAAACTCCTTAATATTTGATATGGGTTTCTGTTTACTTTAGAGATAAAGTTACAGAATACCAGCAGGCCAAGGCAATGAACTCCTGGTGGGAGTTACATTGCACACCCTAACTGGTTCATCTTATTCCTGCAACCCCTTATCAAGGGGAAGTCAGTTACCTACAAATGGGCTTTGGGTCCAAAACTCATAATCCAACTGATTTACAATAATAAAATTTTTTAGTTCTCTGATGCTTGATACATGATCCCTTAGATACCATGTGGTCACACAATCTGGTATGCCTCTTCCATTTTGGTTTTGTTGCTTCTGAGCGAGGTGGCTGCTTGTTTACTTTCAAGTCTTTAAGAGTCCAGATGCTATGTCTTTTGATAACTGGGTACCATCAGCTTTCTTCGCCACATTTGCTTATGCATGCATTTGTCTTCAGTGATACCAACGTGAAGGTAGGCACACAATGATATGCTTTTATATTCTTTGTTACCTGATTCCTCATCGCTTTGACACCTTGTGGTCACACAGGCTGATGTGCTTCTTCCAGGCGGGCTTTATTGCTTGTGAGCTAGATTGTCACTTGTTTACCTTCAACCTTTAAAACCTCAGATGCTTTATCTTTTGATAGCTGGGCACCATCATCTTTCTTCACCATAATTGCATATACACAAATTTGTCTTCAGTGATCATGTTGGGAGGATGAGCATCATGGAATATGGTGGTACTTCTGCAAAGACAAATTTACTTGTTTGTTTGTTTTTTGGCATCCATGGTACTTTCAATATTCTTCTCCTGCAAATGCAACAATTCAAATGCAACAATTCTTAGATCTTCCTTATGCAAAGTCCAGCTTTCATATTCATATGAGGTGATTTAAAATTCCATAGCTTAGTTCAGGCACATCTTGGGCCCCAAAGTAACATTCTTGCTCTTCAGTACTTTAAAGAGGCCTTATACAACAGATTTAACTACTAAAATGCACTGCTTGCTCTCTTGACAGCTATTTCTTCTCCGGAGCCATCCAGGCCGGACATGCTTGACCTTACTACAGTCACTAGTCTGAACTCTGTTACTGTTTGTTGCCTAAGCTTAGTAGTCTATTATCTTTATAACTATAAACAACCCTGCCCTTTGAAGCTTAACTTGTGGACTTGCTAACCTTCACTTGTCAGTTAACTATATGCTAATCACCTAAGACTAGTAGTCTGTTATCTTTAAACTGTACTGTAAACTGTTAACTGTCACTTTAAACTGTTAACTGTCACTTTAAACAGCCCCTTTTGCATGCCTTATTTGGCACTCTTGGCACTCGTCTAGGATTGGCCCCTTGTGACTTACCTCATTAGCATAAGCTGTGACCTTTACTCCTGACCACTGCCTATATATACCCTGAGTTTTGCCCCAATAAACGAGACTTGATCAGAATCCTGTCTTGTCTCCATTTCTCGCGTCTCCTGTCCCCCCCAATTCCCGCTCCTCCTTCCAGGACTTGCGAATTACAGACCCGCAGCCCGGGGCAGTTCCTGTGACCATTAATTATAGATCCAAGCAAGACAAAATCTTTCTTCCTTTTTCATGATGTTACCATTGGTCCAGTTGTGAGGATTTTAATTTTTCTTACATTGAGCTGTTATCTATACTGCAAGCTATGGTTCTTGATCTTCAACAGCAAGTGCCTTAAATTCTTCTCATTTTCATCAAGGAAGGTTGTGTCCTCTGCATATTGCATGTTATTAAAAGCATCCCCCCAATCCTGATGCCACATTCTTCTTAATAGACTCTAGCTTCTCAGCTGATTTGCTTGGCATAGAGATTGAATAAGGATGGTAAGAGGATATAACCCTGACTCATACTTTTCCTGATTGACTATTACCGGTCCACAAAATTCTGTTCATTCTAGAAGTCAAAAGTCAATTGTTATAGTCATTGTAACACCTTTCCTGTCTTCCCACTGGCCCCACACTAGGTGTTGCCCACATTGAGCTTCTTCTTTCCACAAAGACTTGTACATCTTTCTAGCCTTGTGATTACTGATCATACCTTTGAGTATCTTTGTTTACACATCTCTGTTTTATCATATGTATATGTACTCAGTGAATCAAGTGAAGGGATTTGTTAAATGAATTATACCAGACCTTTGAAAATATATGTGATTTTTGTATCCCGTGAATGAAAAAAATAAGACATGAGAGATCTAAAAGTTGCAAGGTATACAAATAGGCTATTCTATTGAACAACTGGTAAAGAGAGTTTAGAAAAACATACACAATGTCGATATTAAGATGAATTATTTGTGTTGGTGCCAAAGAAGGATGGAATTTAAAAGAGTGGTAGCTTTTATATGGAACAGAAGTACAATCCTCATTTGTAAGGATAACAACAAAGGCATTGGGAAGGAACCAGTTCTTCCTCACCCAAATCTCTCACAAACAAACATAGAAACACTTGTTCTGTTATCACTGCTTCTAGATTTACTTCTTAAATGAAATGCATCTTTTCCAATGAATGTGGATGCAGTAATAAGCAATCCAGCTGAAGGTGCTTCAAAATATGTTTTTTTTTATCCAAATGAGAACAATGAGCTCTGCTTTCTTTGACACAACATCCCTACTATCAAACAATATAATAAATGCAGTGCAATAAATCATAAAAATCTTGCTCAGTGATGTAAATCACAATGTATTTTCTGTGGCAAAAGTTTGGGTGTTGCTGTGTATCGATTCAATCATGTTTATCTTTGGTTTGCATGGTGGATTTCTGTTTTCTGAAGCAGTAGATTTGTTGGTGACCCACTGAGTTCTTTAGAAAACACTAAAGAAGTGGAGTGTCTAGTACACAGTCCAAAGTTTCTTGTGGACTAAAATCTCTGGATGCAATCTCTAGGGCTTGTGCAAAGCATGTGATAGATGGAGAGCACAAATTTGACCCTCTTCTTTTCTCTCTTCCTGCCTGAGGTTCTGTAGATGGAAACACATAGTCCATGGGACAGTAGGACAGCAATCTGCAGAAAAGACAGGCGAGTTATTTCTCCAGGTGATAATTTCCAGCATAGTTGTGAGTGAACAGTAGATGAGTAAGCCGTTTTGTAAAAAGGAAGAGA
Source organism: Nesogale talazaci (assembly GCA_004026705.1). Classification (NCBI taxonomy): domain Eukaryota; kingdom Metazoa; phylum Chordata; class Mammalia; order Afrosoricida; family Tenrecidae; genus Nesogale; species Nesogale talazaci. The sequence continues at coordinate 103,154 of PVJH01004112.1, read as the reverse complement.
ACAGCCATTAAGCTGTCAATTGGAGTTGGCAAATTATCTCAGAGAGGGTCCATCTGGCAATGCAAAAGAGAGTGATTTCATCAGAAATGAAGGAGCAGGCTTGTACCGTTCAATCTGAACCCATACATATTTTATTTCCATCTCTGTATGTAGTAGCTCTGCTTTTGTAACTTCAGTCTTACTGTTTCCCTTGTCCCATCTCAAGATCGTTGTGTCATTGAAATGGATAGTCACCATTTTCAACACTTTAAAGGAGCCTTGTGCAACAGATGAGTCATGTAAATTAGATAATTAACCAAGCAAGGAGGCTGAGAGAGGAATTTCCTTCTGGTCACCAAGGTTTTCTTATTTTTAATCTGATTTGAACAACATCTAATCTATTTCAGAAACAGGAACACAATGATGTGGCTTCAGATGTGTCCACTTCCTAATTGTGTGACATTGAACAAATCTGTTCACCTCTTATAGCCTCTGCTCCTTCTCTGTAGAATAGTGACAGTTTGATAGTACTACATATATATCTAAATAATTAGCATGGTGATCAAATCAAACACAGTCTCAGAAAAAAAAAAAACAACTTGGCATAAAACACCAAGGCTCAACAAGTCTACATTTTCTTTCTAACACAGATGTGCGCCTCTCAGGCATGTTAGTTCTCTTCAGTGTACTGGAAAGCACCAACCATTTTCCACTCAGAAGGTGTATGAAAGCCCAAGAATTATTCACTAATGAAATACCTGGAAAATTTAGACCCACATTTCTCAGAGACAAAACTTTATCCCACGGATCAATCAATCAATCAGAATGCATGTACCAGTACACCTCACACCTTTTTCCTCTGAAGAACAAGCTGTGGAATGCTTAATAGTCAACCTCTCTTCAAATGTTGAACCATCTACCAAGCATTGAAGATATACCTGGCTCCACCAGGTAGAACCAGATCTCCAATGGGAATTTTCTTTTGCAAATACTAGACAGAAATTGTGACTTACAGTACACACATCTTTCTACTGGCTTATTCAACATGTCATTAGAGTAACTTTAAAGAAGCAGGTAAATTAATTCATTTCCAGCCCAAAGCCAACTTTCAATCTTGTTTTCCCTGGATATTTCTATCTGAAAATCCTCTGAGGGTTCCAAAGGAAGAAAGTCTATTAATTTTCCATGTACTTGTTGATGCAAGAGCTATCAGGATTATGGGCTGAATATTTCTAGTGTAGGGAAAGAAACGGATGCAATTAATCTCTGTGAACTAAAATATACCTCTTTTCATTAATCTTTTATTATAAATGAGCAAAGTAATTGAACCAGTACCACACTGTCAGAATGAATGCAATGCCGGTGGGATATGCTTGAGAGAGCACATTCTGATTGAGTATTAAATATCTAACGGCAATAATTTATGGTTCATTACCTCTTTTGGAGTTTCTTAGTTGCATAGTGTTTGAATTCTAAGTAGTCAGAGTTTCGGTAGCAAACAGCTTTCCAATGTTTAAAGTAGCGAGCACACACAACTCACAGACAATTGCTTTACTGTGGGCTGCTTCCTACTTCGTGGAACCCAACTCAAGCAGGACATTTGCAAGCAGGGCTGATTGTTTTGGAAACACAACATTCCATTGCCTTGCCCCGACAGATATGTGCTTGTGTAGACCCTCCCTTAGCTGGTCTCTGGAAGTGCAGAGAGACAGGGATTTGTGAATCAGAGATCACCTCGTCCTGTTTTCTAGTGTCTTAGATATTTCAGTGTTGCTTTGAACAAACACCAGCGTCCTTCACTGTTTTGCACCCCACAACGAGCACCCCCACGGCTGAGCCTGCAACGCAATTTCGTTGCACACAGAAATGAAAGCTTTTTTTCCTTCCCTTCGCTGGTAACAAAATATGAAAATCAGATCAACCTGAATGCGCGTTTATAGAAATATGTGTTTGAGATTTGAAGATGTGGTCTGCTCAGCACCACATGGAGCTTTCAAACCAACACTGTCAGAGTAATAGGAGACCTAGCTCTGTGGCAAACAACTGCAGTGCTGTGTTCGATTGTGCTTACAACAAATTCATTTCATCGAGATTTATCTCAGAGTCCTAAGGAGGAGTTAACATTTGCACTGAATTCCGTTTTTGTGTTTCATAGCAAATATGTGTTTTCTTTGGATTAGTGAGTATCTGTTCAACATACCACCTGTTTTTGAAACTTGATTTTAAATAAAAAAAACTATGGATTTGGAAACTAATTTGGACTAAAGTGTGTCATCATATCTTACAATGTCTTCAAACTCTTCTTTGCTCTCTCTGTCCCCTGCTGATAGCAAACACTGCTGCTGTTGTTAAAAATTGGACAGCCAGGTCGGACACCTACTGACCCTTTGTCCATGGGAACAAAATCCTGCCTGGCTTTGCCATCCTCACAACCACGGCTCTAGTTGAGGTCGTTGTTGCAACCATAGAGTTAATCTAATTCATGGAGGTTTGTTCTCTTTTTCTCTGTCCTCTACAATGTGGCAGGGACTTCTTCAGGGACTGTAATACATCCAAAGAATGTGAGATGGTCTCACCATCCTTCCTTAAGAAAAGTATTCTCATTGTACTTCATCTAAGACAGATCTGTTCATTCTCTGCCACTCCATGGCACATGCAATACTCCTTGCCAATACTATAATTTAAAGGCACCAATTCTTCATACTGAATAGATGATTTAAAAAGGAATTTCATAATAATTGAATAGCTTTTTGTCACCTACAGCTTAAATCATTCTCTCTCCTCTTGTGGTGCCTGGTGATAGAGAGTGAAATTTTTATTACATTAGAAAAGGGAAAACCCTTTAAATTCTTTTTAAATAGTCATATGCAAAGAACAAATAATGGAGAAGTGAAACACAGCAGTAGAAAAATAAATCTCATAAATAATAATCAAAGGTCAAATCCAGCAAAGATCAAGGAGCTTTTAAAAAATAATTCCTTGGAAGCTCTCCAAGAATTCCAGATGATAACATTTTATCAGGTAACTGATCTTAGTGAATAATGTCCAGGCTCTCTTACATAATTATGCAATGAATTTTCTATGTGCTTGGATACATTAAAATGCTTTGACACAGGGAAAATTATATGATAGTAATTGAAAGAAAATCAATCCTGGTCCTGGTGTGTACTGATAAACAGCTCACATAATAGGTAGTATTATAATTATATTTGAGCCATGTATGTGTATGTGAGGGTAAGTGAAAAAGCATTGCTAGTCGAGTTGCAGTTCATATATATATATATATGGATTTTTTTTAACAAAATGTGTTTTATGGATGTTGACAGAAAAGATCTTTCTGTAACACCCTTTCTTTCGTCTCATTAGAGTGCTTGCTTTTCTTTTTAAATGATACTTTTTGTGCTGTGGAAAAATGATTTTGGAGTCAGGGCTCATATTAAAAAATTGCAAAACTCCAGTGAACATCATCCTCCAGTTACTCTTACTTACTACCTAGTTCATAGGAATCCTGCTCCACATTAATCAGCATTATTTAGTTGTATCAAGTGTTTTAAAGGAATTCAGAAAGAGGACACAAACGAACCAAGTAGGCTCAGCAAACAGCAAAACTGGTTGAAGTACAGAACCTGGTGGAAAAAGACCATGTAATGAACACAGATTTGATAGCTACTGAATTTAGGCTATCATGTGGTTAGATATTTTGAATTTTACATGAACATCTTAACCTCTGCAAGCTTTCATCTCAATGGTGCCAGAGGCATTGCACAAAGATCAGCCAGCTCAAAGCGATTATCTTCTCATCTATCTTTTCAGCTAATCCACGCTACTGAAGATGATTTTATGAAATGAATCATAAGCAGGGACAAGTCTTGGATTTGCCAATGTGATTCAGAGAGCAACATCCAATGAAAAGGGTGATTTTAAGAGCATCTTCTGTGCCAGTTAAAATCAAGGCATGTTATCTGGAGTTTGGTAAAGTGGAGGGTCCTCAAAAAAGAAGTTCTTCAAGGAGATGGATTTACACAGTGACTTCAACAATTGGTTTGAGAGTGGGAACAATTGTAAAGAGGGCCCAGGGCTGGCCATGGCTTCCCTCTGTTGTGTACAAGGTCACTATGGGTGGGAATCTATTCGATATGCCACCTAACATCAAGAGCATAGTGATGAAAAGTCTTATGGATATCTTGATGAGTAAAGTGCATGTGTGGTGGCTCACATAGAAAAGGAAATAGCCTTGACTCCAAAGGATCCACCTTAATATCCAACATGTTTTATCTCTGTTTTGTATTCTCCTTAGTCATATTAGCACACACACATATACATACACACATCAACAAGAATAGGAGACTACTTTAATTTTAAACGTCAGGAGGCTACATTTTTAAGGAAAAAATGTGAGCTTATTTCAAGTGGGTTGATAATTACCATTATTGTGCAAATACTTAAAATGCTCCATGACCTAAATGCTTAATGTGGTCCTAATCAATGGATTATGTACAGGCAATGAATAAAAGAAAAAAAGTATTAGATGCACAGATTATTAGACTGTGCTGAAGGATAAAGTTGAGTTGATCATTAAAATACAGCCTTATTACAGCTGCTGAGCCTTCAGTGGCATCAGAATAAAGGTAGCTTGAGGATGTTTTTTGCCTCAGATGAGCATCAGGATGGAGAAGGAATTTGAGCCAGACTTTCCAGGTCAAGAGAGATTCTTGCAGCATGATTCTGTCCTTGACATTCTGGTTTTTAAATTGTAAATACTAACGTTAATATTTAATATTCTTTTGCATACTGTTTCCTGGAGATTTGAATCTGAATCTTATTTAGTTCAGAAGGATCAGAATGTATTTCCTTGCTTTTGCCCAATTTCCGTATATTTTAGGAGACAGTGAATTTGGTTCTGAAATGCATACATGAGATTCTAGCTCTCTTTCTGTCTCCAGTTGTGTTCAGCAGCAGCCCCAAGGGATTATGAAAGACTTGTGCTCGGCTCTTTCTGTTTCCTGAGTCTGCTCACTTACTGGCTGGACAGAGAGATTTATTTTCTAATTACAAATCTATATGATAAGTGCATCCGCCCTTCAATTGTTAGGAGTTCCCTTCATCCAATTTATTGGTCTCTCTCAATAGATGATGAAACTAGACACATATTTTACTCCCAAATTCATTGAAAACTATATTCATTTAACTCCTGTTGCACATCAGACACAGTGTGGAACCTTCGATTGTAGGGATGCTGATCAGACTAAAAGGAGACCAAAATGAGTCTTATGTAAGTCCAAATCCCTGCTTCCATTAAGACTTACTTCATCTACTTTAAATAGAGAAAAGGGGAGAGTTTGTTGAGAGTATGTAAATAATTTTGCATATTACCTCTTGCCACTGATGTGATTAGGTGGCACCAACTGGGTGCCGTAGCAGCCTCATGCTCAATAGAAGGAACCTGCGTGTTCCTGAACACGCTTCCCTACCTAACACAAGGGACATTGATGATGGGTCTTATGAAGTACTGCCTATTGTTAGTGTTGATGGCCTTGGGGTAGGGAGGAATTCTCTTGTTGTTGGTAAAATCAAGGGTCTTTGTCTCTCTTGGTGATCATTATGTGACTCTCATTATTCATGAGAACTTTTATGAATATAGAAAACCCGTTAGTAGGCAGACATTTAAAACTCAGCCATGTACACCTTAGACACAGATGGCTGAGGAGTGACGATTGAATGTTTTCGAAATGTCAATGCAACTTGTTTTTATGCCAGTAGGTAGTGTCAGAATGGGCTTTTTTTCTATTTAACACAGGGTGACCTTGTCTACTGATTTAATGAGGAAATTAGACAGGCTGTATTTTTCTATTTAGCAAAGGTTTGTTTATTTAATTTTTTTTTGCACTGACGGTATATCCGAGGAGCACGTTACCAGGAAGAGTTGGGGGCAGCATAGCCATATGGTAGAGAAAAGGCCCCAGTAATCAGGCAGATGACCTGTGGGGTCTCAGACGGGACATGTGGAATGACATTTTGGGAAGTGGCAGTGCGGGTGAGCCACTGGGCAGCAAGCGCTGTCCCGTAAATTGTGGCCTTGATACCTCAAATCCATTTACAGTGCATGCCATTTGACACCCCATTCAAAATTGAGGGAATGTATTTTGCAGCCTGGATAAAATGAGGGAGTGCAGAAAAAGTAACTATTAGCGTAATTACAAAGAGACCCGTTTGATCCACGTTTCAAAATGCCCATATGGCTGTGTGTTCAGCAGACTTCAGTAGTCACCACTCGCCTAATAAGCCCTGTTAATTAGGTAATAGGAACATTTTCTCATGGTGACAACACAGGTTTCGAACCCACTCAAATTAAACTCAGCTAATTTTGTTCAGCATTCAGATTCCAGATGGTCTCCAAGGTACTCAGTGGTGTGCAGGCACAGGAATCACTGTCTTTGTGATCCATGTTACTTTCTTACACAGAGAAAAGTTTCTGGGAGAGGTGCTTCCAGGGAGCCAGAAGGCAGTATTCATCATTTCATTTCCTAGGCAGCAAGATTAGATCCATCGATATGTGTATGCATGCGCAACTCCATAGGTGTATCCATGTCTGTCTGTTCATATAGATGGGTGACAAGGAGAGCAACCTCTAATGTCAGTGCACTCTGTAGGTTTTCTGCTCCAGGTTCCGGGTCTCTGAAAGCTATGCTTCCAGTGTTTGGAATACAAGCAGAATCACTCAGAGTAGACAAGTTTCAATACAGATTCTAGATTAAGATAGAATAGGAATTCCCACTCTCACAAGCTATTTCTGAAAAGTTGTCAATGAAATTCCTGTGGATTATAACATCATCTCATGTACTAAGATGTTAGAAAATACGTCCTCCGTGTCTGAAGGTACTGAAAATACACAAGAGCCATAACTGTGAACTGAAACATCATGGACCTCTTGTAGTTTCAGGCAACATTTAGTACTGTGCTACTTCGAGTCACCAGAAGGCAGAGAACAATTGGATGGTGCTTAGCAACTGAAACATGCTTCATCTCTCAGGAAATCTATTTTAATAAAAGGAAGACGATGAGAGCTGGGAGGAATTTTAGAGGTCAGCAACCCAAGACACTCCATTTGTGCATGAGAAGTTGAAGGACTAGAAAGAACACATATAGGCCCAAAAGGTGAGTGACTGTCGGGACAGAGAGGTGCACATTAACCTCTCGGTGAGAATTAGTCATTTACTTTTTAAAAAACTACGTTTTTTTTGAGATAAAATCACACATCACTTTGGAGTTGTACAATTGTGGGCAGAAAAAGTATGGGACTACATCTCACCTCCTCCAGCTCCCCAGACTGATTGCCACCAGGTAGAGGCCAGAACACCATCTTTCAGCCCTTTTAACCTATTCTGCTGCTATTTGCCCCATCTCATGGCACTCTGCTTTAGGGAATAGGTTCAATAATCCATGGTAATGGCCATGCAGACAGGGAATCCTCCCAATCAAGGGGTTTATTAGGAAAGTTGGCAGCATACAGAGCAGGTGAACAATGCTTAGGATATAGTTGTCCAATCAATATAGTTTCTTCCCTGTCATGCCCAAAGGCATGTCCCAGCCTGTTGGATTATCCTTTGCTCTGCTTGGGCAATGCTACAAAGCTCTTTTAAGGCAGCCATAAATGCCCTAATGGCTATTGCACTGTTAGTCTCAACATGAAGCTACTCAGCTTCAGCTGTGAATGTCAGCAAATTCAGCTCTCCCAACTAAGTGCTGGAAAGCACCCTACTCCACAAGGCAGTCTTCTCCCCAAAACACACTCAGCTCTCCTCTCTTTCTGGGCTGGGGAGCCCAACACTCTGTCTCATGTTTTGGCTCCTATTCCTCTTGCTGTTGCGTCTTCTCCGCCATGCCTCAGGTGTCAACGTTTCTTCCTCAACTAGGGAGATCCAGTACACAGAAAGATCAGGATCCAAATAACCCTGGTTCTTCTTGGCTGGTAGTAAGATTCTCCTTATTGCTTCTAAGCAGGCAATCACCTATAGCAGAATCATAATGCACTCACTCTGTTCCCCCACCACTTAAGTGAACCCATCAGAAAAACAAAGGTAATGAACTGGTGTAGGACAGGGTAGAACTGCCCCTTTGAGACTATGAATAATTACGGGAGTAGAAAGCCCCATTTCTCTCCTGAGATGTAGCTCATGGTTTCAAACTGCTAACCTTGAGTCACAATCTAACATATAATCACTACACATCAGGCTCCTAGGCTACAGGCTATAGTGAGAAGAGTCCTATGGGCAGTTTGCTGAACTGCAGCAATTCAATAGCATTCAACTGCCCTTGCCTGGTGACATCTGAGACTCTGCGGCCATATTAAAGTCGTCAGAAGACAAAAGCCACAGACGCCCTGGTGAGGATGAGTTCATTCCATGCAGGCTGCTTTGCTGTCCCCTCTCTGTGCTAAAAGTCTTGGGCAGACTCTGGGCGAAGGCATTTGTTCCATGTGACCGTCACTGCTCTGAACATAAGCTGGGGAAGCTCACAAAGACCCTGGCCGTTCGGACTTCACTAGGAAGGCTCAGAATGCACAATGGGTTAAGCACATGGCAGACTGGATGTTAAATGCCACCAAGAATCAGCAACAGCCAAGATTCTCCTGCCAGAACCCCCTGGAAGAAATCAAGAGAGTGAGGCTGTGTGGATGTGCTTGGTGGATGAGGAGGAGACCAGATTGGAAATTTGAATGGATAAGGTATGAGTTGCCCAATCGAGGGAGTGACATGACATCAAATGTTTGTAAGGATCCCTTTAAGATTCACTTCAATATGTATTATTAACTCCCTTTTAAAATTAAGTCTATTGAAACTAAAACACCCCTAACAGGAAAAGCGCCGGTGTGTGAGGCTTAGGGAATTTTCACCAAGTGCAATGCGTCTTAAATGTCCTCGTGTTTCCAGACGAATAAAAGTCTGCCGGGAGAGAGTGAGAAATGAGCTTAAGACCAGCCCGTCTTAAACCACAACCGAACGTGACATCTTGAAGTGTGGACACGTGAACAATTTCCTTTTGAATGGAGCGCCCCCCACCTCCCCACCCTCCCAGGAAGAGATTCAAAGGGCAGGACTTCCGACTTGTAAAGCTGGATCTGAAGAGCTGTCCAGGCATCTAGGTATGCAGCCGGTACGCTGTCACACTGAACGAAGTCATTTAAGCTTCCTGAGCCACAGTGCAAAGAAATGTGCAACCAACTTGCGTCCTTGTCTAGAGCTACGTGGAGGGGGCTGCTATGCCTCCGACTCACCACACAGTGGCAGTGTTTTAGAGCTTAACTAAAGTCAGCAGTTGGTTCTGAAGTCCCCATTTAGACATCACAATTACCTTGGTGTGGACGATCGCTAGCGCACACAGCTATGCAATGCCGCAGCCTACTTTGCCCATCGATACATTTTTCACTTAAGAAACAAAGCCCCATTAGTCCACGCAGTTTGCAGAGGAAACTTCTTTCCTTTGGCAGTGCTGGAGCAGGTGGTGGCAGTCCAGCACAGTCACAGGGAACCGATGGAAAGAACAGACTAGCAAAGGAATGTGTCTGATGATTTTGGAGAACACCAAGATTTGAAGAGGGGGGGGGCATGAGAGAGATAAAGGACACACTCAGAGATAGTGTTTTGCATTTACTGAGTTTTCGTTCACAAGAATCGGGAGGTAGCGAAATCCCACAGAAGTCCCATGTATAAATAACAGGCGTCACCATAGCTGTTAGTAGAATGGAAGAGTTGGGGACGCAGAAGTGTGGTTTGTGCCCGCCATTGTATTTTGAAGTTGAAGTTGTTTTAAACTTCAGGAGAAGTTAGACTCAGAACTTAATGAAGGTAGACATGTTTCTCCAAGTTTCCGAGTCATTTGCTAATGCTGGAATACTGTGCTACCGGAGTCTGCGGAGGACTTTAGAGATGGGTACTGGTCATATGGGCTGAAACTGGAGAGCTGGATTACATCTGGACTGGGCTGGGATGTTTTCTCAATTGCTCTTGTATATAAAGCTCTTATTTATACACATATGAATCTTTCTGGGTTTGTTTCTCTTGTCCACCCGGAATAACACAAACTCACTGACAACAAAACCAACAAGCAAACAAGCAAGATAAGAGTTGGAAACACAGGAATTCCACTACAGATAAGCCCCTCATGATTAATAGTGAAAACAGTGATACCAAGAGGAGAAGGGGAAGGTGGGGGGAGAGAGGGGAAACCAACAAAAATGATTTACATATAATCCCTCCCAGGAGGAAAGAAAACAGAAAAGTGGGTGAATAGAGAAATCTGTCAATGTAATACATGAAAAAATATTAAGAGCTCATGAAGGAGGAAGTGTGGGGAAGGGAGGGAAAAATGAGGAGCTGATACCAAGGGCTCAAGTAGAAAGGAAAATGTTTTGAAAATGATGATAGCAACAAATGTGCTTGATACAATGTGTGGTGGTCATGTGCTTATGTTAATTTCATGATTGAGAATGTAGGGGTGTAGTCTAGCCTGTTAATCCGGAGAAAGCCATTGAATAGTCAATGGGGCCTCCATGTGGGCATGGCTTTCTCCTGAGACTTCTGGGAAATCTCTTGATATTTCCCTCGTGGAGATGAGGAGCTATCCCCCCAGTTGTTGGGAGTCAGTCTCAGAGACAATGAACTACAAACAAGGCAAGATGGCAGCGTCGCAGAAGCTGGAGGAGCCAGAGGATAAGTCACACGGTCTTACCCTGATGGAACCAGACCTCTGAAGCTGGAGAAGCCATGTGGAGACCCCTGACAGCGATGAGTTGCTTCTACCACCACCGCATGCTGTTGATGGACTCTGAGCCCAGGAAGCTATGGGGAGCCATGGGGAGACCCCTGTCAGTGCCAGGATTCTGTACCTACTGACCAGTGACTTGGTGAGTCAGAAGGAGATTTTATAGACTGATATCGCACATATGGGCTAATATCAGACTTACGACTTTTGGCTGGAATGGGTTGGGATGCTTTCTCAATGTTGCATTCCTCTTGTATATAAACCTCTCCCTGATATCCATACGTGCATCTATGAGTTTGTTTCTCTAGTTTACCCAGACTGACACAAGATGGATACATTATGGATTGTGATTAAGTCTGTATGAGCCCCCAGTCAAATGATTAAAAAAAGAAGAAAATAATTTTTAAAAGACCAAGAAATACATCAGATAAGCAGAGCCAGTATGCTAGAATAATAAGAGGAATTAAAGACTGCATCAATGGATTGGACTTTATACAAATTGTGAGACTGCCTTCAATTACCTAAAGGTATAATTTAATTCTTCAAAACAACAGCAGCAAAACACTCATCAGGCATGGCTGTGCAAAGTTCCAAGCTGTGATTAAAACTGTGCAGGAAAGTTTGAAGCACACCGTTTGGCCAAACTAAAAAACACAAGGGGGAGAAGTCACAATGTCAGACAGCTAACTTAGTATAAAGTTTTAGTGATCAGTTCACAGAGAAATAGACTATGTTCCATAGGCAAATGTAGCAAGGTCACACAGCAGCAAGTTGAAGGACACCCAGGCATATATAACTGTGTGACATAGCATTATTGCCATCCAGTGGGTGCACAAACAATGATTTAGGGGATCAGTGGGACTAGTCAATTTGATACTCGTATTCAAGAAGAAAATGTTCACATGTTCCTTCACACCAATGATACAAAATATTTCAATAACAAGTATTTACATATGATAAGCATAAGGAAATACAATTTCTTTAAAAATCATGTAATACCAACGGAGTAACACAGTCACTGCAAGGATAATCGCAAATACTGCAACTATTATGTGATGGTTCAGGCTTTTTTGTTCATTTGTTAATGTCTTGTTATCAGACAGAAAGATTGTAAAATCTACTGTGTCAGATGTACTTAGGTTAAAATGTAACATCACTTTATTTTCCTTTTGAAAAGGATTTGACGCCAAGCAAGAGCAATATTGCAACATTAGGTAGACATAAAGAAATTATAAAAAGCACTAGCAGAAGTGAAAGAATTAGTAACCTGTATTACACACACTTAGAACATTTACTGCTCAAAATATACCATTGAGGGTGAAAAGGCCATCAAAAGCATAGGACACTCTCAGACACATACAACCCATTCAAATAATGAAAAGCTGCATGACCCTACAAGAAAGGCAGACAATTCAAGTCTTAAAATCTGGCAAAAGACAGCCATCTCTCCAATAGAAAATGTCCATGGGCATCCACTCAAAGAAAAGGATGAGCCAGCCAGGGTGCTGTCTAGCACCATGGAAACACAGCATTCCTCTAGTGTAATGCATCCCACCCCCATTCCCCCACCCCCACTCTTATGAATCCAGTTTTACCTGACAGATCTGTCAAGACCAGAATATATACACTGGTACAGATAAAAGAGATCTCACCACACAGAATCCAGGACATACACACCCCTCAGGAACAGTAATAGGAGAAGCGATATCATGAGGGTAGAGGGAAAGTGGGGACATACGGGGTATAAGTAGAGTACCAATCAAAGTGGTCGCTCTGACCAAATAACACATCCCTAACCTCAAGGGGGCTGAACAAGAGAAACATGGGTGAAAGGCAACAGTGATGGTGTAAGATATGAAAATAACAATAGTTTATAATGTATCAAGAGTTCAGGAGGATAGTAGGGTCGGTGAGAAAGGGGGAAAAGGAAGGACTGAGATCAAAGACTTAAGATGAAGAAATGTTTTGAAAATGATGATGATGGCAACATATGTAAAATGTGCTTGATAAAATTGATGCATTGCTTTTTGTGTGTGGGGGGGGGCATCACTGCCTCTGGTGGTGTGGGCGCCACCCAGTGCCGCTCCTGAGAGTGGCCGCTGGATCCGAACCGCCAAGCCTGTGGGCTGCAGTCCTGTACTCAACCACTTATGCCACTGGGGCTCAGCCCAATGCATTGATTTTTATAGGCACCTCCAATAAAATGATTTATTAAAAATAAAAATAAAATGTCCACATTACTGAAAAATTAACTGATAAAGCTGTCAATCATATTGTACTACCTGCAGACGAGATTGGCTAAATTAAAAAAAAAATTAAAAATTTCCAAATCACTAGGAAGACACTAAGTGTTGCTAAGTAAAGGTGAGGAACAAGGAGGACTTTCATGCAGTGCATGTGGCGGTAGAACTACATGAGAAAATTCATTGGTAATATTGGTCAAAAACTGAATACACACATGTACTCTTTGAATTTAGTCAGTTTCTATGAATATAGCCAACAAAGAATGTGCATATTTGTGCCAAAAAGGCTTATTATAGGGCTGAACCCTGGTGGCATAGTGGTTGAGTGCGGGACTGCGGCCCACGGGCTTGGCGGTTCAAATTCAGCAGCAGCTCTCGGGGAGCAAGGCTGGGTAGCTCCCACAACCACCAGAGTGCAGTGATCCCCCCCCCAAAAGACATTGTAAATAGTACATTAACAGCACTAGCCATAATATCCTCAAACTGAACATTTCTAGAATGCTACACAATTTGGGGATCACACTTAATTCTGGTTCCAGTCTAAATCAGTTCTTATGACATGACCTTGCTTGGTACACACTCTCAGGAAGAAATCACTGAAAATGGAGGTGTATAGCAAAGTGTGGTGAATGAATCAGATGGTGCCAAGCTATCAGAAAGAATAATGCTTGAGAACTTAGAAGCTTCCCTTCATAAAAGCAGCCATTAAGCAGGGCGTCAACTAAGTGCACATGGAAGAAGCACAGCAGTCTGTGTGATTCGAGGACTGCAAAAAAAAAAAAAATGGGAAGGAGGGAAAGGTATTAGAACTAACTTGTGAACACCCTGTTTGCAGAAGGCTACAGATGACAGTGGAAGTTCAAAATTTATTTGCAGGCACCCCACATAGATTAAGACTCCAGTGAATTCCTTGTGACCATAGTTGAGGGTTAGGAATGTCTTGTTATAAGACAGAAAATCTACTGTGTCAGATGTACATAGGTTAAAATGTAACATCACTTAGATTTCCTGCTGATCTGTTTTAAAGCTGGTTCAGTTAAAAAACAAAGGGAAGGGACAATACAGGAAGTCCTGGTGAGTCCCCTTAGGCATAGACCAGGGATGTGATAAGTCTTACTCTCATTGCAGACTCATTGGGAAGTGGGTTATGGTGGACACAGTTAGGTTAAAATGATACCTTATCATTTGATCTCCTTTTCGACCCATTTTAAATTTGTTCTTATTTTGAATGTTCTCTGCTTTATTTTTGATGGAAGGTTTTCTCTGTTTTACATTGTTATTTTATTTTTGTGTGCCTCTGTATATGAAATCCAGGATAGGCAAATACATAGAGATAGTTATTGGATTAATGCTTGTTTTGGGGGGTGGGGGCTATGTTAGGGGAAATTGGGAGAAAACAGGAATCTAATTGCAAATGAATACAAGAAAGAAGGAAATGTTCCAAAATTGAGTTTGAAGATGATTGCACAACTCCTTTTTCATATGATTGAACTATTGATTCATATGATATATGAATTAGATGCCAATTAAACTAAAAGAAACAAAGAATTAACATACAAGTTGATTGGAATGCTATGCAGTAAGGAGATTTAACAAATGACTTCTTTATGAAATAATATGCATGATTCTCCTAAACAAAATTGGGATGCTGAAGACAGAACACTACGTACCGCATGTCATTCTTGCCACCTGCTTCACACCCAAAAACCCAATTCCAACATTCTATTTGCTCTAGTGTCATCCTCACAACTATTTCTAGAGGTGAGTGCACGGTTGCACCCAGTGTGCCAATCACTATTATCAGGTTTCTTACCTTTTTTTGCTGACCGTCTGCTTTACTGAGCACGTGGCCTCCTCTAAGGACTGGCCCTTCTGGGTAATATGTCCAAAGTGTAACGGGCAGTGCCTTGCCATTCTTGCTTCTAAGGAGCATGCTGGCTATTCTTCTTCCAAGGCAGATCTGTTTGGTCTTTTGACAATCCCTGATTCTTTCAGTATTCTTCTTCAAGACCATAATTGAAATGCATCTATCCTTCATTAGTCCTTCATGACCATCCACTCTCAGAGTACATGTGAAGGTAATTGAAAATAACAACAACAACACATGGCTTGGGTCTAGTGTACCTTAGTCTTCAAAGTGATATCTTTGAAGGGGCTTTTGTAGCAGATTTACCTAATTCATTATGTGGTTTGCTTTAGTCTAGGGACTTGATGCTAGATAGATCCAAGTAAAACGAAAACTTTGACAACTTCAATTCTTCTCCATTTGCGATGACTTTTGGTCCCGTCGTCAGAATTCTTGCTTTCTTTATGTTGAAATGTATTCCTTATCTTCATAACGGTTTCAATTTCTTGTCACTTCAGCAGGCACGGTTGGATGCTGAAAGGTTGAGCACTGGTAATATATATGGTAACTTTTTCAATGTTGTTAGTATCTTCCTCCATTTATTTCTGCCTTCTTCAAACCATGCTGTTGTGCTGTTCGTATGGATTATTTGCTTAGTATAGGGATGGAGAAAGTATGGTTGAGAGGAAACAAACCTCAACCACCCCTTCCCTGCCTTTCAGTCACACAGTCTTCCCTTCCTGGGTTAGAAAGACTGCTTCTTCTTCTCCTTCGATGTTCCTGTGAGCACAGTTAAGTGCTCTGGCATTCTCACTCTCAGCAATGCTATCCATAATTCCTTGTGATCAACAGTGTGGCATGCCTTTACTAATTAATTAAACCCTTTTAAACATCTGTCTGATGTTCTATCCCCTCCCCTTTCCCCACTGTATATCCCTCCAAAATCAACCATGACATCCCTCATAAAAATATCTCTTCTGAATGTGACTTCAATTCTGTGTTTCCTTTGGGATGTACTGTGACAACCATCTTACCTTTAGTGTAAATTTACTCGCATGTGCTATTGATGATAATCACAGCCACTGGGTCGAAGCCACTCTAGGACAGGGTCAATCTGCACCCCATACTGAATGTCTTCATGGCTGCAGGAAATATCACCTGTCTTATTCTGGGAAGCAGGGGGGTTTCAATTGATGCTCTTGCAATTATGATGATGATTTCTGCATGTCATTGATTAGGCAGAGTTGTATTTGTGAGTACAGAAAAGATATTTAGACTTGCTGAGCCTTGGTGCCACTTGAAGTGGTAATCATGATAATTCATCCTGGATAAGGTGATTTTTGAAGAAAATTAGATTATCTTGCTGAGGGTTTTGTGTAGAGTTTGTATGTTATAGATATCAGTTATTAGTAATTACTGAAAATCATAAACTCTGCTGTCATTTTTGCCAAAATGTATGCTGACTGACTTTCATCAAGTCATGCTTTGGTTTCTGATTACCACTGCTCTAATTTAATTGTGCATTGATTTATGCAACAAAGAATTCTTGATGGAATCTGATAGTCTAATACATTTATGCAATGGAATATTATGCATCAAATTTTAAAAATGACAACTCTCTTAAACACCGAAAGACATGGATGAAAATAGAGAATAATATGCTTAGGGAAGTTAGTTAATATTACAAAAAAACTAGTTAATGACAACATTATTTTAAGGCAAAAACAAATTCTTTCCTATCAAAAGATGAAACTTTGAAGAGAAGGAGGAAGCTAGGGATGCAGGCAGAGTAGGGAGAGGGATAGGAAATTACAAAGGGATGGAGGGAGGAATAAACCAGGAGGAAAAGAACCACGTCTGTCTGTGTTTCATGGGATATTAAACTTATTTAATTTGTTGAGATGTAATGTGAAACTGTATAAAATATGCTTCTTTAAAAGAGAGAGAGAAAGAGAGGGAGAGAGAAAGAGAGAGCTCATAAACTCCAGATTTCTTATCCCTGGGGGTCTAAATATTGGTCTCAGGGGCTGAAAAATGAGAAAAAGACAAACTAAACTGAACTGGGAGTCTTCAGTGACAGGAAAGATAACTTCAAACATATGAGGTGGGTATCTTTTAATACTGTTTAGGAAAACGTTCCTATAATGGGTAAAGTTCTGCGCCCATGTTGCTTTGGTGTGCCAATGACGTGACTCCGGCTCAGAGCAACCTTGCCTGCCAACCTTCAGTGCAGCAGTGCACTCACATCGTTTCCAGCTTCTGAAGCAGATCTCCAAATCCTTGGAGCTGCTGCTGGGCTCCTCCTTCTGACCTTTGTGTGAGGTGTTGAGAGCATAACTTTGAGCTATTAGGGTCCCTTACTTAAAACTGGAAGGAATTAAATTGGGTGGTCTATTTTACAGTCCAAGTTGAAAAGAATGTAACTTCAAATTTAAAAGGAAAGAAATGACTTAATTGTCTGAAATTTCAGTAGCTGTTAGGCATATCAGATTATTTTCCAACCATAAGATCAATGACTTACAATGGGTGAGTAAACTGCAGTAAAACATAAAGGAATTATGCACATGGCAATGATGGGAATGGCAGATAAATGAATGAAAAATATTCCTGTGCAGTAGCAAAATGGCAGTTTCTTGGTGGTATTGTACAACCAATTGACATAGGCTTCAAAGCCAATGAAATGAGAAAACTGGTTCCAATAGTAGAGTTGAGCATAATTTCTATTTGGACGATCTTAGTTCAAGTAGAAAATTGCAATTGCATCTAAGACTGTGATGAAAGCTTCATTGCTAAGAAACTAGAGTTGAAACTTCCCTTGACTGTTCACATCTGTGATATTTTCTTTGATCTTATACTATTAACCTCAACACAAGATGTCACAATTGAAGAGAAAGTGAGTTTTCTCCTGCTAAATGCTAAGCTACCAGTTACATGAACTCATTTATATTAGCTGATGGCTATTTTGTACATGCTAATCTTTAGAGTTAATCAAATATATGGTAAATGACATAACAGTACAATAACTTAACTCTCCCAATTCCTCCTCATCTTTTATTTCAAGATCAATAACACTGTGGAGAGGATATGCAGGGCTCTCCTATAAAATGTCTCCCTGACAACAGGATACATTTAAAAAACTTAAATCTCAATACCCCCAAATGGGGTCCACTGCTATCTCTCTGGTCTGAAAATTAAGGATAGGAGTAACATGTAAACCTGCATACAAAATGTCCAAATATCGTTCTCACTGATATCTGTCGATTTAATAACAAAATATTAAAATCCTATTAAATGCCAAACACTGGACATTAGAGATAAAAATGACACCATTCTATGAGATTCTGGAAAGTGATAAAACCATAAAAAATAACTTCATAATAAAGCACAAAATAAAACAGGAGGTACAGTAGAATTTAAAAGAGAGAAGCATCAGTTTGGTGCAGTGTTCTACCAAGCAAGATGTGGATATCATGAAATCTCTGGGAGAGTTTCAATTGTTAGGCTATTTACATATAATTTGAATATAAGTCATTGCTCTTTCAGGAAATGATATATACGTTTTTATTTTGACCTTTGACACATGAATAAATCCCCTTTTGTTCAATAATCTGTTTTTTCAAATTAAATTTCATATTAAAAAGACCTAAAAATGTGAATTATATATTACAAATGCGATTCATAAATGTACTAAATGACTAGTGTCATGGACTAGTTCTTTCAGAATTTATCTGTGTTTGTGTGTGCATCTACTAAGATGTGTGTGCAAATGCTTAAGATTTCTCACATATATGTTTTTAATTTTATTTGTTTGATCCGCCATGTCACTTGAACTTAAATCAGTCAGGGTATAGATATTTCTAGGACATCTTTTCATCTGCTTAGGATTCCACTGGGATTGATGGGTGAGCATATGTTGAATCCCCTGTTGATAACTATGTACACATAGGCTTCAAATTTTTTCAGGAAAAATTCCATTCTCTTTTCATTCTATTTCTCCATGAATTTTCTTTCCATGTATGTGTAAATAATATATAATGAATGATATTTGGCTGTGGTGATTCTATAGTCATTCCTATGTCAAGTGTAAAAATAAATCATAATTCTGTGGCAAAGATGAATGTGTTTCACTCTCCAAGCTCAGAGACATGGAGGAGGCATTTCTCTTCTTTGGACTTCAGGGTACTGATTTGTGGAATAGGTGCTTATGTTGAAATTGGAAGGGATGATTTAAGGACCCTCCTTGTGGGACAATCCATGAATCTAAGGGCTATATTTTTCATTTAATCAAGACATGCATTAAATGATTTGTAATAGTAATTAATTTACTTACTTATGGCCCATTTTAAAATAAATCACTGGAGAATATATAAGAACATACACCATCAAGTTAAAAAAATGGAAAAGCTAGAACATAGGAATGCAAAATTAGAATGGAAGTTAAGGCCCCAGGGAAATCCGCTTTCCAGAAGGCATGTCGGAGTGTACTGCACTGAGACACAAATTTGACTTTGAGTTTCCAGGAAGCCAGAACAACAAAGAAAACACAATCAGCACAGACAACTTCCAGAAAAATCGAGTAGCTTGAGAAAATTTCAAATTCACAGAAAGAAAAACACACAGTTTCTCTCTCTCTCTCTCTCTTTCTCTTACTCACACACACACACACACACACACACACACAGAAAAATTTAAGAATTTCCCTCAACCACTGAGGGTTTAAAGCTCCTCTTGCTAGCTACTGGTTCTGATACATGTGATTTACTTATCTAACTACACACAGTTCAGCTGCACCCAGGCAAAAATCACTTCAGAAATGGTCAACTCAAAATTCTCCTTCTTAATAGGAGACTCTTGGGCAGGTTAAGACATAAGGTCTTTTGTGACTAAGGCTCTACATAAGGGGATTTTCAATGAGACATGACTGTCATTTAAATCAAGGTGATCTTGGTTGCAGTGGGTTTTAGAAATTATTTAGAAAGTATACAATTCTTTTGACATTCAAATATGACAAATATTAACTGAATGAGAGGGTATATTTCAATAATAGGAAATATGACTGACTGCATTAACTGGTATCTGACAGAAAACTTCAATAAAAAACAAAAAAGACAGAATCAAAACAAGAGGAAAAAGATATCCCATAGATGGAATACTAATAATCCAAGTTCTCTCTAGTATACAAGAGAGATAGCTGGCTATGTTTCAGCCATCTTTTCAGTATATACAATAATAACGTTAAGGATGCTAAACAGGACAACTATCAAAACTCTCAATAAAATGAGCAAACACAATCAAGTCATGCTGGACTTCACAGCATCACAGCATCTTCCTACTGTTGATGGCAGATGTTTCTACTGAGAGCACATCTCCATGCTGAAGTTTGAGAATATGTCTCCATACTTTATAACAAGTCCAAGCCTTGCAGGAATGTGGAAGAATAAATGATGTAAATTATGGTAGTTTAAAAAAGTATGGTTGCAGTTCTGGATTCAGAGTCAGAAAACTTGCATTAAGCAAAAAGAGAGAGAAAAGAGGATATAATGGACATTGCTTCATAATTTCAGCATAAAAGATGAGTAAAGCGAATTCACAAAATGAACCCCACATATAATTATGTAGAAGGTATCAAAGAGAACACAAGGAACTCAGCTGCATCTGTTTATAATAAAATGGGAGGAAACAGATTATTTGATATTATTCTGGAGAGGGATGAACATGGCACGGGCAAGGTGCAAGCACCACAGATATGATTGCTATAGAACTGCACAGAATGATGTTTCTAGGTAGCACTATCCCTGTACGTAATTGATTTAGGTATGTAGAGAACTCAGAGGGAATATAGGGACTTCCTACCAGCAACTTTCATTTATTTCAGAAAGTTAACCTCTTTAAAAGTAGTTAATGACCAGTAAATGTTCACACAGGATGTTGTTCCTGCAGAAAGAGAACTTGAGTCTGCATCCTGAAAGCTCAAACAGGATATTGGACAAATAGGATATAGTACTAAAACAAAACTATGAAGTGTCCGCCTGAGAATAAGTCAGACAATACTGCTGCTAGGATTCCAGTTGAAACAAAACATGTTGAAAGTTGTCTCGACAATCTGCGGATGCCTCAGTAATTTTTTTGTCTTATGCTCACTAAGGTATGGTTTTAGGCTGGATTGTCAAAAGAGAGAAATCCAGAGACACTGATCTATGTGCAAGAAAGAGTTTTCACCAAGCAATTATAAATCAAGTCAACATCTCAGTCCACTTCAAGTCCATAAGTCTGATACCAGTCCATAAACTCCTCTGCAGACTCACTTAGCCATGTGCAATGACAGAGAGGAGGGAAGATCACAGGCCAGTGGGTACAAAGTTGATGGCAGGATCCAAGGAAAGATGTCAGGGCTCCTGCTGCTATCAGACTCAGCAAGAAGGAAGGTGATGAGAGGGGGGGGGCAAGCAGAGAGAGGGGGATGGTCATTCCTAAAACCATCTGTGTGAGAAGGCCACACTCCCAAAAAGGTGCCATCAGACTGTGACCTGGTTTACAGGTTGGAAAAGATCCCTAAACTTTGATATACCTGTCTTCAAGTTAACATAACATTATCTAATTGTCACAGATGGTTTCAAAAATAGGAACCAATTAAAACCCTGGCTTCTAAGGGAATCAAGGGAGAAATGACTTCCTAGAAAGTTTTGGCCAGTATTTGTGGAAATCTCAAAAGGGACAGAATGATCATGGGGGCTTTTTAGAAGGCAGTTTTAAAAAGAAGGGAAGGAAAATTGTGCTAAGAATTCTCTTTTTCCATCATTATAATGTCACTGCTCATTGCTGGAGATTAGTAAGAGCTCTCCTGCACTAATCTGGGGGAAAAACTTTGTCCCTTACATGTTACAGTCTAGAACTTGCCTGTTATGACTTATTTTTGTTCCCCAAATAGTTTGATTCTCTCAAGGACTGTTGTTTGGACTTTGTGTAAAGCAAAGAATAAGGTTGCGAAGATTCCAGTCCCTTAAACAAAACAGAAAAATACAAAAATAAACACCATAGTCACCCATGAAAGCCCAACGTATAACTCAAGGCTCTCAATCAGGAGCAGACAGCCTCCTCTTTCTCCTGAGGAGTGGCGATGGGTTCAAACTGTGAACGTTGAGGTTGAAATTCATAACCCATGACTCCACCAGGGCTCCTTTTCTAACTTCGAGCAACCCAATGTTGCCTCAGTTTTCTCCCTTGGGAGCAGGAGCTGGTTGGTTTGAAGCAGCATGCTTGCAGCTCGGAGTCCAACACCTAACACCCAATCCCACCAGGCTGGAGAACCATAGCTTGACATTGTGATAGTTCTGTTTTACCAAAGGTTCTATGATTTTGTAGCAAGATCTTTGGACTCGGTGAAAACATATAGTTCAAGAAACTTCTAAAACCATAGATGAACCATAGTGGGGGAAGAAAGTAGATGTTTAAAAAGAAAGCCATGTTCTTGCATTGACTTTTTAGCTACACTCCTATAGGCTAACTAATCCTGGTGACCCTCTTCAGTAAGTGCTAGACTGCTAACTGCAGGATCAGTAGTGCAACCCCCCAGGAGAAAGATGGAACTATCTGTCCCCTTTAAGTGTGATAGCCTCAGAAACCCTACAGAGGTTCACTATGGGTTGCAATGAACTGGATTTCATAGTCCAGAATCAGAGGAATTCTATTTTTTATTATTTTTGTCCAGAAGTTGTGACTTTATCTTCTTTTTACAGCCATGTTTTCATTCACATAGTACAGTAAAGACATCTAAGAATTCTTTTTTTTTTTTGGGGGGGGGGGCTCACTGCTCTCCGGTGGTGGGAGTAGGAGGCCCAGCTCCACTGCTGGAATTGAACCTCCGTCCCAGTGGGCCATAGTCCCGCGCACAACCACTACGCCATCGGGGCTCAGCCCAAGAATTCTTTAATAGCTTAGAAAACCTGACTAATATACAATTTTGAGAAAAGAGAAACCAATCGAATAGCAAATAATTGAAATAATTAATCCAGCACTTTGACAGCTGCGTCAAATTAAAGACTCCTTTGCTATGAAAGAGTGATCATCTAGAAGAAAGGGTTAGAATAATTAATACTATTTAATTGTACCAATGCACATTAATGTAAAAAGAATAAAGCATAAAAGATCTCTGGGATAATTACATTATGTAAACTAATAATAATGGAATTAGTGGCCAACCACTTCTTATTTTCAGATTATAAAAATATGACAACCCTCTAAGAATGAAGGTGCTGGATGGAATGCACTTGTAATTTTTCATTTCTAGGGTCACATCTTCTTAATTTATATCAGTGTAAAATGGTAGCACTCTAGACAGCATTTTAGACAACTTAGCATTTTTGCTATCTAGAAATTAGTCTTGGCTCTAAAATGGTAAGAATTGTGTATCTGGTTCTCTAATTAGAGTATGTTTATATTTAATAAATAGAAGCTAGCACTTAATTGCAGAATTGAAAGTAAATCAAGTGCCAGGATATTCAACCAATTCTTACTACATATGTGTAACATTTCAGAAATTTTTATATCAGAGATAAAGGTTATAGTTTTTTTTCTCCATTTTGTAACTTAGGTACTTAAGAAACTATTTATTAGAAAAGATTTATCATAGAATCAGAACCAACAACCTAACATCCAACTGTAGGATACTTACTTTTTATAGAATTTTATAGTATTCCTGGGCCAGGCCATTAGTTACTTTTCCTAGGAATTATTGTAAAGCTTGGGAATATCACATGACTGTGTGAAGAGGGAGTGGGTAGAAATAAAGATGTATGGCAATTGCAAGGAAAATGAAGAAATTGTGGAAAGTGCAATGAAACAGTGAACTTCATTTTTGACTTGGATGAGATCAAAATGTAAATAAGTAAAATACAAGTGTTATGTTTGGAGAAGAGAAAGACACATTTGAAAACTTTGTTCTTAAATGCCATCAAGTTGATTTAGACTCATAGTGACTCTATGTAAAACAGATTGAAACACTACCTGCCCTGGTGCCAGCCTCACAGAATTTTAAGGCAAGAATTAAGGAGCTCTGCCATATTTTGCCTTGGATAATTCTGTGTGTGCCTATGTTTCTGTTGTAATTAATGATGTTCACCTTCGTTTTAAAAATGTTTAAGACTATAAATGATATAGTTACTACAAAAAGAACTACATGAATAATTTTCAGGATATTTTTACATAGGCTTCCAAAATCTGATTTTAAAAACATCTATTATATGAAGGGATACCCTCTCAAAAACCAAAATTATTTTTCTAAGCTATGTATTTAAATTTCTTTACAAAATAACCATATCACCCTCAAAGTACTCTTCATTACACTTAATACATTTGTCAAATCTGAGATTCCATTCTTGGAAACATTTTTCAAGCTCATCTGTTTGGATGGCAGACAGCACCTCCCTCACCTTTTTCTTCACCTCTTCTGTATTGTTAAATAACTGTCCTGCATGTCCCTCTTCATTTCCAGAAACAAAAAGAAGTCACCCGAGGGAAATCACAGGAGTAAGGTTCATGGGGCAAGACAGGCATGCTTTTGTTGTTGTTGCTTTGCCCAAAATTGGCATACTGAGATGGTTGTGTGAGAAGGTGCATTGGCATGGTGGCAAAACCAGTCCCTGTTTGCCACAAATCTGTTATGCAATCTTTTCAGAACCTCAAAATTGAAAGCTCGATTAACAATCTGAACTGGTGGAACAACATTCAAATATACTATCTCCCTCACATCAAATACAAGCAAACAAAACACAAAAATGAGCACTATCTCGATCTTTTATTTCACTTGATGCGTTTTTTGGAGTGAGATATCTACGGAGTCTTCCACTGGCTTGACTGATGTTTGGTTTGGGGGCCAGGAGGATAGAACCATGTCTTGTAACCAATAATGACCTTGGGGAAACAGTCTGGATCACTTCAGAGCTATTCTTTCAATGTCCTGTGTGGTTTCACTGGACGCTCCCTTTTCCTAGTCAGTCAGAGCCAAGGCACAGATTTCAGTGACCCTTCTCATTCTTAAATCTTCCATTGACATTTGCTGAATGGAGCTCCAAGATAGTTCAGATCATTTCCCCATCTCTTCAATGTTACATAGTCAGTCTGCAGGCACAGGTACATGAATTTGGTCAACATTCTCAACTGTTCGGGAAGTCAGTGGACATTGACAACAAAGCTTGTCATCAACTGATATTTCGTCTTTTTTGAAATAAGAAAACCACTGTAGACATAAGTTTTTCCCATAGCTCTGTCCTTGTAAGCTTTATTCAACATCACAACAGTTTCAGGAAACAAAACTTCACAACCGTATGATGTTCTCTTAAATTGACCATCACAAAAAGGCAAGGTTCATGTGAAGCTGCTTTTACAAAAATATGCACTGTGACCAAAGTGATACTTCTTGGGTGACATCACTCGGTGCACATACTCAGAGTGAGTTACTTAATGCTTTTATAGCAGGAAATGTGTACAATAAAAGCTCTATCTGGGAGAATTTTTTGGCGGGGGGTACCCCCTCATATATACATGCATACATAGACAAATAATAGCGTCCAAAATAACATAACTGAAAATACAAATATATACATAAACATTTAAGTTTATCAGTATTTTCTTCATTTTCTCATATCTTAGAATGATCACGTTTAAGTTTTTGACATGTGATCAGGTCACACATATGATGGGATAAAGAGAGCTCCTCCCTCCCCCACCCCTCCTTTGTCATGTATTGGTTGTGTCACAATGTACTATGTTGTAGTTGGAGGAAGACCAGGGGTGGGAGGGGGAGTGGGGGATGGCTTTCTAGTCCAGGACGGAGTTATAACGTTCGAAACACACAGGGATGTTTGTGAGACTGACTTTCAGTAGCAATTATGCATGCAGTAAAGGGCTGGATGGACTGGTTCTACTCAGCGTATGCTATAGAAGCACTAGCCCCAGTCCTGAGGTATGTACTAGGTCCAGATACCGTCAACAATTATCCCAGGAAGCTCCATCTTGGATGGCCTAGGAGGAGCTCAGTTCTTCAGTCTTCCTCATTATTGACCTATGAGACAGTTATCTCCGGGAAAGATCATTCTTGTGATGCCATCATGAAAAACTGATAGTTTCAAAGTACTTGGATTAGGGGCAGTGTTATACTGAGAAGAAAAATTTGTAAAACATACCCAGAAGAAAATTTTCAAAATGGAGAACATACTTTGTAAATGGAAGTTCTATCATTACTGCTAAAACAAGCACCACTAATAATGACAAGAACCTGTGGCTATTGCTTCTGGAACTAGAACTTCAGCTGAAGGAATGAAAAATGATAACACACTAGGAATTTTTGGGGGGAATATGAATCCCAGTGCACATTTATAACAGAGATTAATGGGAAGATAGGTAAAGTAAAAGGAAAGAAAGAGGGAGTGAAAGAGAGAAAAGGGTAATGGTTGGGATGGAGGAAAATATTTAAATATCTAAAAACAGAAGAAATATGAAATAAATACTTGCATGAATCATTATCAACACTGACTTTATGAGCACTGAACTCCATAGAAATATTAATGACAACTATTTTTGTGATTCAAAATTAATGTGTAAAAGTGAATTGACATTTTCTGATGACACAATTATGGTCTTTACATTTTTGGGGTTTTTTTTCCTACATAATTCTGAAGAACTTTCAAATTTTCTATAATGAACCTTAGCTTCCCAGTAAGAAATTTTAAGTATTATTTAAGCAGAAGTAGGCTTTTTTAAATAATAAAAACTTTATAAAGAAGTGACATTCTATTGTCCCAGATATTTATTGTAAGCCAACCTGCCATTTGCAACTTAAATGTAGGGAAAATATTCCATCCTGTTGAGTTCAGCGTGATTGAGTTCACCTGTGTGATATAAAATGCATTTTCTATTAGTTTCTGTGGCCATAAAGTCAATAAAAGGAACAGCAGTCTTCCCCATAGAATGTTCACCTACTGTAGTTTTCAGCTTATTATAGAGTAAAGAGGAACAAATAGTCATAGTAACAATGTATTTTTAATAGGTTCTCAAGCTGTCCCTTTCACAAAGAGTTGTGGCTGAATACAGATGTGGCTGCTGTGACGTTTTATATAGGTGGACAAGCTGAACAAAAACCAGGTAGGGAGACATTTATCTAACACAAATGCGTGAGCTTTCGCCAGCATAAAACCTACTGATTTACCACAGTGTTATTAGCTCTGTTTTCCCTGAATGTAGCTTAAATTTCCTGGTCAAAAAAAAAAAAAGTGTGGAAAGCAAGCCAATGCTTAGTAAACATAAAGGTTAGAATAGAAGAAAGTTGTGGGGTGGTGATTAGTTCACAAAGCTTCATTGCAGAGAAAAATGATAAACATCATCATTCTCGGATGAGCAAAGTGCTCATAAATTTAAATGTACCATTTAAAGTGTCAAGTTATGTTTCCAATCGGATATAATGACACACAACTGCATTTGGAAAACTTGTTTCTTTCCTTTGTGACTAGATAGAGTACCCAAATCTCTCCTTTGTCCCACATAGACTCTCCAATATCAGAGTTCATCTCAATACTCTCTTTTACATGAAGATGCTGCTGTTTCTCAAGGAAATGAAACAATGGGCTCTATAGGAAATAAAGGGTTGCCAACCAATGTAAGGTGTTGATTAAATGAACATTCACAAACTATTTGCCCTCAAGTCCGCTCAGAGTCATCACAATCCCACATTCCAGAGTAGCTATGTCCCATGTTATTTTCAAGAAAGGATTTTCATTGATTGCTAGACTTTTCTGATCCATTATCTCTGGAAGGAGTGGAAGCTCCACCCTTTCAGATAGCATTGAGGGTGTTAATTCTCTGTTCTACTCAGGACTGCTAACTCAAAGTAGAGAGAGGATTCAATGTGGTTGCCTCTAGGACTCAGTTTACCTTCGGTTGTATGCTATGGGTCATTGAATGGCACCTGAGGGTCTCTTTCAGTGCTTGAGGGGGTAGTAGAGAGTGGCAAGAAATACGAGCCAATTATAAAAGGTTGATTTTATCAAAGGGCAGGTAGACATAAAACTATTCAGCTAGAAAGGACTGCTGTGAACAAAGATCAAGGATTCGATGCTTCCAGAGTCTCAACTCGTCCAGGAGACTGTCATGTCACAGTCAAAACTAAGAATAATGAGGATTTTTAAGAATTAAAATATAAAGTGTATTTTACAAAGCTAAGACAACATATCGCATATGGTGGGAAACATCTATGGCATCCTTGGTTCTGACCAGACATGACAAATTGCGGTACAGCCAAAATAGGATGGAATTGTTTAAGGGTGGAATTTGCCCTTTCACTAGACACCTTAAAAGCATGGCCTCTGGAGTCCTGTTATGGAATCTGTGGTACCAACTAGTGGTTAAACCCTGGGAAAAAATGTAAATAACTCATAGGGCTATCAGGATTAAATGAATTGCCCTATGCAAAGCCTTTAAAGTAGGCTCTAGCATTTAGTATTAGAAAATATAGAGTCACTCTTTGGAGAAAGACCCAAACTAAACTGAGTTCACAGCTAATGAATTGTACTGACTCAGATCAACTCAACATGAGAGAGTGGAACTGCTCTTGGGGTTTCTGAAGCTGAATGGTTTATTCTTCTTGAAGTGCATGGTACTTTCAATATTCCTTGCCAGCCACATAATTCAAATGTGTAGATTCTTTGTCTATTTTTCTTATTCAATAGCCAACTTTTGAATGCCTGTGAGGTGATCAAGAATAGCATTGGTTGGATAAGTCACACATCAGTCCACGGAACATCCTTCATTTTCAACAGGTCAAGGAGGTCTTGTGCAACAGAGTTACCTGAACTTGTGACTTGCTCCTATGAATTCCTTCCATAAAGATTACAGCCTAGAAAGTTCTAAAGAACAGTTCTTCTCTGTCACATAAGGTGAAACAAAACCCTCAAATTCACACTCATTCCTATGAAGTCAATTCTCACTTAAAGAGATTAGATAAGATGAGAGGACCTGCCCCTGTGTGCTTCCGAGACTTTATCTCTGCTGGCTAGAAAGCCTCATCTTGATCCCATGGAGTGGCTAATGATTTCTAACCATTGATCTTGTGGGTAGCAGCACAAATTATAAACACTATGCCAGTCCTGGAAGGAAAAGCAATATCAAGGAAGAAGAATAGTGACATTCTCAGTGTCAACATAGAATGACGTGCCAAACGTCTTTCTTTTTCAACTTTTTATTGTGAATGATCATGAACATCATCAGTCTTACTTTTAAAAATTGTATCTGTTTAGTTTTGACTCATCCATTGCATGCAATTCAATGTATCATCATTTATCCCACCTCTTTTCTGTTTTATGTTCTCATTCATCATTTCCTAATACTGTGAATTTTGCCACTGAGTAAATGTTGCCCTCTTGATCTCCAATTGCTGATTATTCCACCATGGGGCAAGTCCAGTTTCAGACATGAAGGGAGGAAAAGAACTATAGTTTGGGGGACCCCACCAGTTTCCATCATGCCAGTAAGCTTGGTCTTATAAACTGGGGCTTTGTTCCACATCTTTCTCCCACTCTTCTAATGTGATGCTTTTCAGAACAGTTCATAGTGGTAGTAGACACCATATAATTCTTCTTGTCTAAGGGTTGTGGAAACAGATGTTTGCATGGTCCAACATCCACTGAACTATTTGCAGATGTCTTTATTTTCTTTACTCTTCTTTTCTCCATATACTGGAAGATCTATTGTTTTACCTTAAGCAGGATATTAGGTGTTTTGAAGACTTTGATTGCTACTCATCCAAGTATGATATAGATATTGTCACCATTAACTATGTTATGCCAATCTATCTCATTTTCTCCTGAGAATATGACCATGATCCTGCATGCCTGAAGGTGTTTGGGTAGGTCTAGACATTTTTCCTTATTTTCTCCCTTGTGTGCTCCTCCAAATTCATATACAGATTTGCAGTAAAGATAAACATATATGTATATATAAACATTTTCTGTTAAACTTGGATGCATTCATTGATATATTATGACTATACTTCCCACATCCATTTAGCTTATGTGCCTGTCCAATCATCTAAGTATTGATCACAACTCTAGCAGAATTTAATATGGAACAGTGTTCACTTAAGTCTATTTTAACTCTTCAAGACATTCCTGTAGCTTCACCTGTCATCGTCATTTTGTGTCTGTCTCACTCTTTGTCTATATTGTCTTCTTATTACGAATGATTTCTAAACTATGAGCTTTTTAAAGGAGCTCAACAAGATTGTTGTTCAAACATCTTTAATGGGTTCAAACTGCCCACCTTTTGCTTAGTAGTCCCATCTAGGGATTCATTAGCAAACATTATTATGTACTCCTTTATACCCAGATGTTGTTGTTGTTGGGTCCTATTGGGTCAGTTCTGACACATAGTGACCCTATGTAGAATAGAACACAATACTGCCAGGTCCTGAGTCATAGCACAAAATCACAAACACACACATACACACCAAAATAAAAGAAAAAAGCAACACCACCACCAAATCCATTGCCATTCAAACAATTCCCACTCATAGCAATACTGTGTAGAATTAGTGAGACTGTAAATTTTTGTGGCAACAGCCAGCCTCATTTTTCTCCTGCAGAATTACTTGTGGGTTCAAATTTCCAAAAGCAATCCAACACCTAACCCTGAATACTATGTGAGTGCCTTTAGCATAAAATAGATGACCAAAACTTTTGTTGGTTGCGGAATTATGATAAAAGTGGCAACTTGTCAAAGGGAAGAGATATCAGGCAGGCTTCAAGAACTCAAAAGCACAACTTTGCATGCTCACTTTCCTGATATGATCCCTGAGGACAAATGTGTGCATAAGCGAATGTGGTGAAGAAAGCTGATGGTGCCCAGCTACCGAAAGATATAGCGTCTGGGGACTTAAAGCCTTGAGTAAACAAGCAGCCATTCAGCTCAGAAGCAATAAAGCCCACACGGAAGAAGCACACCAGCCTGTGTGATCATGAGGTGGTGAAAGGATCCGGTGTCAGGCATCAATGAGCTAAAATTATATTATCATTAATGAGGGGGAGTACAGATTGGGGACCCAAAGCCCATCAATAGGTGAGGTGAAATCCTTTTGCAGAGGGGTTACAAGGAGGAGATGCGTCAGTTAAGAAACAGGGTAGGAGCTATGAAATATGCAACCTTCCTCTAATTCTCAGGCTGCCTGCCACCCACTATCATGACCCCATTTCTACCACATAAATCCAGCTAGACCAGGAGATGTACAATGAAGTTGGAAACATGGGAAACTTAGGATAGATGATCCATCAAGACTAGTAAAAGGAGTGGTAATACCAGGAGGGTGGAGGGATGGAGGAATAGAAAGGCAGAACCAACTTCAGGGATCTACACGTAGCCTTCTCTCTGGGGCACGGACAACAGGGAAGTGAGTGTTGGGACACATTTAACAGGGAAATCAGTGTTGGGGCACTTTGTACAGTGTACAGGATGAAAAAAATAATTTGTAAATTACTAAAGGTTCAAGGGAAAGGGGGGGAAGAAGGGTAATATAGGGAGCTGATAATGGGGCCCTGGAGGGAGGAAGAATGTTTTGAGAGGGATGATGGCAATGGGTGTGTAAAAGTGGCCTGCATACAGCTGATGTTGTTAGGGATTGTGATGGGAGTTGTATGGGCCCCCCAATAAAATGATTCATTAAAAAAAAGGGCGGGAGAAGGGAAAGAGGAGTTTTTTTTTTAAGAGGAGCTTGTACTAAGGGCTCAAGTGGAAAATGTTGGGAAATGTATGGGGAAACATGTTTGCAAATGTGCTTGATACAAATGATGTACTGAATGTTGTAGTAGCTGTAAGAGCCCCCAATAAAATTTTAAAAAATATTGGCAACTTCCAAGAGACAAGGCTCAAACTTTTGGCATGCTACTGAATAAATGGATGACCTTAAACTTTCTGCAATTTGGGAATAATGATATCTAATTTAATAGAGTTGTGATAAAAATTAAGAATGTGTGATACACTGAGGTTTAAAGGTGCTCAAATTCCCTATTGCTTTTCCTCTCTGGTGTGACCCCCTGCAACTTCTCCTTCCAGGTCACAAAGGCATTTTGTGCATATTAGAAATGATCATAATGAACTGATCTTGAAAGAAGGGGCCAAGGTAGTTTAATGATAGAGCTCTTATCTTCCTCGTGTCACCTGGGTTTCTCTCTTGGACAAGGCACCTCATGCAAACACATCCCTTATCTGTCAGTTTAAGTCTGCTTGTGACCTTGATGCTGGACAGATTTCAGCAAAGACTCCAGACTATCAAGGAGTAGCAGGAAAGGTCTGGGGAATCCGTGAATGAGAACCCTATGGAACCCAAAGATCATGTCAGCAACTCCTCTTGGTGATTGTAGAGGACTCTTCTGTGCATGAAGTCACCATGGCTCAGAGACTGGATGAAAACCAGCTCTCTAAGCAAAGTTATGCAGGACATAGCAGTATTGTCCCTTAGGAGTATGGCAGGGAAGGTTGGAGGTTGGGAGGTGGGGAATGGGGAGTCAATGACAAAGAGGACTGGATTGAAGAAAATGTTTCACACCTTATGGTGGTGATGGTTACATAGCTCTTCCTGATTTGATTGAACAATTGAATTGCACAGGTGGATTATTTTTCAATAAAACTGTTGGGGGGTTGGGCAGGGAGGGAAAACAACTGCTAATGTTAAGGACACCCAGATGGTTGTAGAGTTTTTTCCTGCTGATGGCACAAGATGAGAGAGAGGGCTCTGAAGTGAGAATGACAAGCTGTATCAATGTCGGCTTTGAAAGAGATCAGCCTCTCGGGATGAGAAGGTTGGAGAGGGAAAGCTCAGACCTGCAGTCTCAAAGTGCTTAATTCTTCCCACAACCTGTCTGAACTCAGAAGAGGCTCCTCAGAGCCTCCAGCTAAGAGTTTGCCTGGCCCCAAAACTGATTTGGCCTTGAACAAGGAATCCAGCTTAGCCATTTACAATTCTATGCTACAGAACAGTAAGCAGATACATGGATGCTTTCATAAGCGGCTCAATTTGTGGCAATGTTTCCACAGCAATAGAAAACTAATATTGCATGTAAAATGTGACATTGAGTAGCTGTGTATTAAATGTAGCCTATTATGATGATTAAATATTTGTTCAGTGAATCAAGACAGAAAGTTTGGTGCTAAAATCCTTCCAATAGGCATACTTATTTTAGATAGTCTCATTTTTTTTCTAACCTTTCTGAATATAGAAATTGAAAAATAGGTACTTCAAAGAGACGAGAACTATAGATAGGAGAAAGGATTGTGGAGAAATAAAAGTAAATAAACAATTCTGGGGATAATTTGAATAATCACCCATGGCATCTGTTCCTGGAAATCTTTAGTGGAAGGTTGGCTAATGTTTTCCCAGCATCATTTTTGACATATCTGATACCACCACATAAATTGAGAAAAAGAAATTATTGAATTAAAAAGTGGAGTAAAAAGAGGTAACCTCTTAAAGGGATCTAGATATGACCTCCTCTCTGGGGTACTGACAATGGGGAAGTGGGTGAAGGGACACATCGGACAGTGTATGATGACAAAGTAATGACAATTTGTAAATTGTTAAGGTTTCATGGGGGAGGGGGAGTGGGCATGCGGGGAAATATGGGGAGCTGGTACTGGGGGTCTAAGTATAAGGAGGATGTTTCAAGAATTATGATGGCAACAAATGTGCAAATGTGACCTGCATACAAATGATGTATGTATTGATCGTGATAGGAGTTGTAGGAGGCCTCAATAAAATAATTTATTAAAAATGTATATTCTATGGTTTTATTAAAAATACCCAATGTCATTCTAGGTTTGGAGGAGTCATTGAAGACATACTTCTAACAAGTGACAATTCTAAGGGCTCATGTGTGGGTTTGTTACTTTCTGTTGCCTGCTTCTTAAACTTTAACAGGAACTCAGCAATAAATACGTTTAACAGGAGGTGTCCTGTGTCTGATTTCAGGTTCACAGTTTGGACAGTCTTTTCAATACTCCCACGTTTAGTGTTAGGGTGTCCTGTTACACAGTGTCTAAACACTTGACCTGGTCACAGTGAGGTCAGTGGATACCCACCTTTCCTGATTTTAAAACATGCTTTTCCTTTGTTTTGTTTGCACTACTGAATCTTATTCCACATACCAGTTTAGCATAAGCACAAGCAAGTGTTCTAGAATTCTCATTTTCTCAAGACTCTTCATGGTTTTATTGAGCTCATATTACAATGGATTTGCATTGTCAAATAAATACAAGTAAACATATTTCTGGCATTCTTTGCTTTCAGCCAAAGTCCCTCTGAGCTCAGCAATGATATCCATTGGTACAAGACATCTTGTGAACACTGCCTGATCCTCTGGCAGCTCCCTGTCAATGTATTGCTACAACAGGTGTTGGATGGTCTTCAGTAAAATTTAACTGACATGTGATATCAATCATATTTTTCTGGAGTTTGAGCATTCTGTTGAGCTGCTTATATGGAATGGTTACAAACATGAGTCTCTTCTCATCAGTTGACCAAATAGCTGTCTTACAAATTTCCTGGTTTAGATGAATGAGTGATTCCAGAACTTGATCAGATTGTTGAAACATTTAAATTGGTATCAATTCCTGGAGCCTAGTATTCCACTCATATTTTCAGTGCAGCTTGGCATAGCTTTCTCTAGGATGACTGATTCTTGCTCACTTGCAATCTTTTGAAATATTGCCATATTGACTAGTTCATTTTATGATTTGTATATTCTTTCCATCTTTATATCATTCCCGCACCATTTTATGCCCATAGGAACACAGCTTTCTATTAATCTGTATGTTTGAGAACATATAGTATGTGCAGGTAGGTCTGTGGTGTTAGGGCACATGCATGTATATTGGGAAGAGTGGTGGCAGAAGAAGAGTAAAGAAGAAAGTACAGAGTGAGGCATATGTATCTTGCCTTTGGGAATGTGTATCTTCCTTTGGTCTCTTGCAATAAGCTCAAGCAATAGCTATAAAATCAAGATGTTTACACATTCGCTTTCACCTGTCTGTGTTGTCAGTGCTGATGGGATATATAACTAAATATAGAATTAAATAGGGATGTTTTGCTATAATTAACATTTCAAACTCCTGTCAGAATGCCCACGTGATCCCTATAAGCTGCTTTCACAGTTGCATATTTTCTCTTTTCATCTTATCAGTTCCCTTCTTTTCTTCCTACTTCCTCCCTGTCCCCTTTCCCATTCTTTGCTCCCATTTGCACCTATCCTGTCTCCTTAATCACATTCAAATAATTTCAAATGTCAACTTAACCCATCTCCTTAAAAAAATTCATACAGCCTAAGTAGGTGAGCTTTCGTAACATTTAGCTTTGGGGAAATGTTAGGATCACTTTGCTAATGTCTCCAGTTTGCCGATCACAATTTCAAAGTAAACTTTGACTTCTGAAAATTTTGTCATTGATTGAAATCAATATATTTTCATTAATATATTTCAATGGAACTTATTATAGACGCTTTGAAGCAATTTAGAACTAGCAAAGCTATAGATAGCTTTTTCTGCATATTTCATTTCTTGTTATTATGTTTAAAAATAAACAAGTTGTGGCATTTTCTTATAATTTCATATGGATCATTTATTCTGGATGACTTCCATAGAGCCTATCGCACAGAAACACAAACTGCTTAAAGAGAACATACCCATCTCACTTTAGATGAGGCATGTTGAAACACATTTAATTTAAAATAAACTTAATTTATGGACTGGAATATTCTTTCATCTTACTTTAGTATATATGAAATTAAGTTAATAAATATAAACATAACAGGATATATATGAAAAAAGTCACTTTCATCAAATTGATGACATTTCAAAGCAACAGAGGTAGAATGGCCTCTGTGAGCTTTTGAAACTATAAACCTTTAAAGAGACTACAAGACTCTGTCTTTTGGCTGGATATTGCTAACTGAAGACCTTGTGTATTGCAGCCCTCTGCATAGTCATTCTGCCAAAAAGGGCTTCTTAATATAGCATGTACATGATCTATATCATAATATATCACACTTGAAATAATCATTTAGAAATCATGGAGTTAAGGAATGACATTCACAGTGGCTACTTTAATTCAGACAACAGTCCAACAAAGTGGTGCTATTGAACAGAAGAGAAAATGGCATGAGTAGTCATACCATTTGTACTCATACCATTTGTACCATTTGTACTGAACATGTGCTAGAGCAGTGGAAAACTTCATAAAACCCTAATGATGACCCCATGTCCAGAATGGATAGGTCTGAGATGGTGTTCAAGACCTAGCATTTCAAATTAATTCCCAATTGCTACTGATAATGTGAGTTGAGGAACCACACTTTGAGAATTATATCACTTGAATTGCAGATGCAACTCATATTCCTCCCCCAAAAAATATCTGCCCATCAGTATTTCTGTATTATTTTTTTCCATTCACGATTTGATTTACTTAGAATGACTTTGACACCTTCTTATTACACTTTTAAGAATAAATGATTATATTACAATGCAACGCTTTAGTTATGTACAAATTCATCCCCCATACAACACATATATGAGTACACACACCATTATGAAATAAGTTTCTACATCTTATAGATGGAGTCGAGGAGCATTCCTGATTTTTCTGTATAGTCAATGAAACTATTATCACTTTTACTTAGTAAATGTGCATTAAACTTTTGTGGGTTAAATGAGACAAAATCCCTTGAATTTTTACACAGATAGCTGACTGAACAGGGAAGCACAAATAGCTACAAGGAGCAATCTTCAAACATGACCGATTCTTTCAAAATAACTCTGAAACAGTATGGCCATACTGCCTCTTCTCCTCATCATACACCTCAGAAGCTGGTTGGGAGAAAATAAAGAGCATAATCTTGTTAGAATGATAAAGTTGAAGATGTGGTTAATGTAGCCAATGTGATACATGCAAACTGCTGCCATTTCTTGAGAGATGCAGCCTTGTGGAATTATCCTCTTGAGAGATACGAAAAATACTTTGCACAGTACCCACTTGCTTTCTATAAACAATCAAGCAAGGTAGCGCTACATTATCAAAGCAGAGACTGTGAAGCCAAGCAATGTGGATTGAGGCAAGCTCACCTTGTGACCACCGGCTATGCTAGCGGTTCTTCAACATCAGCCCATGTTCAACATTTCTGGAGAAAAGGTTCAGCTGGAATTCAAATGCAAATACCACACACGAACTACTCTATACTGCAAACAAAATTCATCACTGGGGTAAAGTACCAAGAGTTTCAAAGTTTGTTATGAGAACTAAAAGCCTTAGTACATAAAAGGTACTTGAATGACTTTCTGAGATATTGAAGACTGGCCAGTGCTAGTAACATAAAAGAGACATTTTTTTCCTAAAAAAAAAAAAAGATGACAGCATATGTAAATATGTGTTTGATAAAATGGATATAAGTATGGATTGTGGTAAGAGGCCCCAATAAAATGATTTTTTTGAAATAAGAGATACTTTTGTGCAATTAATATGGGTTGACTTTTCTGTGTTATGTATCCTCCTTGGTAATATCGGCTAAGTTTTAAGAGTAGAAATAGTTGCTTCATGTAGTTATTTTTTTTTTCTCCATCTGACTTTAATGCTCTGAGCCGATTGGTTTGGGGAGATTGGCCCATTTATCATCCTTGCAAATCGACACCATTAAGTGCATCAGTGTTTTCCCGGTCCAGTATGAAAGATGAAGGAATCGGGTTTGGTATGTATTTTTAAAAGGCTGCTTATGCCGGTTTAAAATGACTACTTTATTCTGATATCTCCAAAAGATGAAGGATTAACATGTGAGCATTTACGTGCCGATGAAGGGCAGGTAAAACACAAAACTAGACAGGAATGTTCCCAGGCAGCAAGAATCATGTCTTAATATCTTTTCTTCTTCTCTAGGAATGACGACGTTATTTATTTGGGGTAATGCGCCATCCTTCTTTTTGAAGGAAAAGGAGGAGTAGATAAATAATTGATGTACACATAACTGGAAAATATCCCTAGCCTTACTTTTAAATCGAAATAAATAAGCTATCTACTATTTATCAGGAGACTTTACAAATACTTCTTATATGACTATGAAAGTATTGCCGTAATATTTTATATAGCATATTTCTAGACATGGAGTAAACACTGCTTTTTAATTGTATCTTTCTCCTCTAATTAAGCTCAGTAACTTCAAACACATCACTTAGTTCCTTGCAACCTCTGTTTCCTTTATCTGTAAAATGGGGATTATCATCATGCCCTTCTCCTAGGAGTAATTTCAAGGATCAAAGCACTTTTTGATGAAAGAGGTATTATATTTAAGGATAGCAATATTCTAGGCCTCAGGAACATGAAATTGCTAGAAATATACCATCTCTTCTTAATCTCTATGGAGCTGAGTGATCATACTTTGAATATTTGACATCAAGGCTTATTCCCTTCTGAAAAGAGCTATAGGGAGTCTAGCCATATCCCAATCAAG
Organism: Nesogale talazaci; assembly: GCA_004026705.1. Taxonomy (NCBI): domain Eukaryota; kingdom Metazoa; phylum Chordata; class Mammalia; order Afrosoricida; family Tenrecidae; genus Nesogale; species Nesogale talazaci. The sequence goes on along the minus strand of PVJH01004112.1, from coordinate 64,803 downwards.
GTACCGTAGGACTAATATTTGACTAGTGGTTCTCCCGTGAAGTCTCTCCCGGTGCTGCTCTGTGTTTCAGAGAAGAGCTGCACTCCAACAGAGTTTCAATGACTGATTTTTCTTTATTTGGGGTTTTTTTGCAAGCAGATTGCCAGGCCTTGTTTGCTGATGTGTCTTTGGGTGGATTTTCCCTTAAACTTTTGGGCTATGTTAGCCCTTTTATAAAGTGATCAGACGTCCCGCTTTTAAGCAATTTAACAATGTCCTGTGGTGTTTTCAAATTTAAATAAATATATTACGACACCATTTTGGGGGTTCGATTAAATTTTTTGTTGCACCATATAGACCAAGTATTTAATCTTGACTTCCCCACCCCCATTCCCGGTCAATGGTGTCCCACTTAAAATCTGTCACTAGTACTACCCAGAAGCTCCAAAGTTGTATAACTTTGTACCATAACTATTCGTAATGGTTACGTGAAACGATTGACATAGGAGCTTAAGCAACAGACTCATAGGACTTGTGAGGATAATGCAGGACTGGTTGGGTTTTCATGCTGTCATGTACGGGGTTACTGTGGGTCGTAACCAGCTCAATGGCACCTGACAGCAATCACACTGTAAGGAACTTACTATTCCACCTGTAATCATTATAATTTTGAAATTAAAGGCCAGCACAAGGATCCAGAGAAAAGAAAATTGCACTGGGCTTCCAGAAGGAGAGCTCCCATGACTACTCACTGGGCTTCATGATTTCTCTGAGCTTGACATTTCTGGCATAACCCATTACCTGAGGGCATATTTGTGCTTTGTCTTTGTGAAGAGCAGCTATGCCATGTCCAAAGAAAACTACAATGGATAAACCATATCAACTCTTCTTTTCCATCTTTTTAACAACATGTGGCACACAGAGTTATATCTATGAGGGAACACCCTATGTACAGGTGATTGACCACCCAAACTCAGATCCGACGTTTGCTGCAACCTTCAGTGTAATGCTTCCAGTCATTTCTGGAGGCCTATGTACATGGCTTGTACCAAAAACCACGAAGAAGGGCTGCCTCCCCCTCATATGCCTCTCAACCTTGTAGAACTTTATCACAGCAAAATGGGGAATTTTCTGCCCTCCAACGAAGCGAGAGAGGGAAGATGAGGCATCTACTGAGTTCCAGAATCAACTTTAGGAGCCCAGGTGCCGTACGGAGTTAGGAGGGTGGCTGCTAGCCACAATGTCAGCAATTTGAAACCACCTGTCCGTTCCCAGGAGAAAGGTGAGACCTTATTGCCCCATAGTGGTTTATAGCCATCAAAGCTCTTCGGGGCAGGTCGATTTTGTCCTATGAGTCAGAGTTCACTTGGTGGCAATATCCTTTTCTCATTGAACCCTGAAAACTGTCTGTGTCTGAACCGTTATTGTTCTCCAAATCTATTGCTCTGTATTTTTTTCACAAATTGGTGATGGAAACCAGTCAAGCAGTAATGTCTTGTTTTCCAAATTTGATTCTATCAGTAACTGGGTGAAAAATTCTTCAATACATAAAATAGTAATACTGTGCCCCTTAAGGTCATGTGGAAAAATAAATAAAATACATATGTACACACGTGTGGTTCGGGAAGGGTAACAGCAGGCTATTTTTTGGGGGGGGGGCATCACTGCCCTCTGGTGGGAGTGGGAGGCCCAGTCTTGCACCTGGAGAGCTGTTGCTGGATTCGAACCATCAAGCCAATGGGCCGCAGTCCCACACTCAACCACTTACGCCTCCGGGGCTCAGCCCCAACAGCAGGCTATTTTATGAAACAAATTGTACTACAATTATTAGGCTGCTAATGGGCAGTGGATATCCTAGAAATGAATCTTTAGGGTAGATTTTTCTTTTACTGAGACTCTCAATATCTCTTTAGTATAAGGGTAATCAGGGATCTCCAAGAAAAAGTATTAGTTATGAGAACTACAGTTCCCAAAAGCATTATACAGTACCTATTTTTTCCTCAATGCAACTTTACATTGTACATCTTCCTCTCCCTATCCTTCAGATGAAGGATGTAACATCACCAAGGTTGTAAGGGAAGAGAGAGAAACAGGCGAGGAAAGCAATAATGGCATCCATCACAACGATAAAGAACATATTTTTGCACTTCCTAAGTGCCAGAAACCTTGCTGAGATCCTTGAATGCATCTTCTAATTGTTTAATTATTTCTCCACATGAGCAAAACTAACATCTCCACGCAGCGGCGCCTCTCAACATCAGTTGCACATTCGAAAGGCCATGGGAACCTGAAAAAATATTGCCACTTTGCATCTATTCTCAGAGATGTTGGTTAAATTTGGGATCTAGATGTTGGTGTTATATTTATTTTCAATCTTCCCAGTAATTCCAACTTGCAGCCAAGGTGGAGGACTACTGCCTTACAATGCTTAGGTGTCCTGTTGAGAGCTCCTCATATTCACAAAATGAGACATCTTATTCAACTTGCTACTTAAAAACTTTTCCTCCTCTTTAGCACTCTACAATTCTGACTGCCTGTTCCTCTCAATGTGCCCGGGCTGGCCCTTCCTTCCCAAGCACATATTTTCTTGGCTTTACTACAGACTTTGACTTCACACTGAATTCTTTTAACACCTGTTTCTACTCCCACCCCCTCCCCATTGGGCTCAGGGAGAAGGGAATAATTCTGAGTTTCAGCAGAGTTATTAGCACCTTCTTGTCAGACCGTATCTCACATTTTCTTGCCTACAGTATATCTTTGCTCCTGGATTACAGGGTGCTAGTCTAATACGGAAGCTGGCTGGGATGAACAAGGAGTGTCAAAACATAAGTATGGAAAGTGTTTATGGCAATAGCTATTATTAAGCTGAATTCTGGAACTTCCACACTTTCTAGCCTACAGTTCAGATAATGCAGAATTATAGCTGGAGGTTGTTTCTCCACACTGGGTGGAAGAAAGCACCTTCCTCAGAACTATCTGAAAGGGAACCTGGTGGAAAATATATTTTTCAAGGTTGAGTCTGTATCTTTGAAATCAAAATAGCTGGTAAGGCATCTAAGTGTTAATGAAAATGCCAAATGATTCTCATGAGTCTTTCTTTCAGTGAAGTTGTCACCGGGTGGCCAAGAGGTGCCCTGGTGTTGCTCTGCGGTTAGGCGGTAGAACGTTTAAACTCTAGCCACTCCACAGGAAGAATCAGACACTGTCTGTTCCTATGAATATTGACAGCTTCGGAAATCTTGTCCAGGATCTCAAGCATGTGGTTGACTTGACAGCTTGGGTGGTAAAATAGTTCATCACTCAAACCATTGAAGGAAAGATTGGAAGTTTGAACCCATCCAGGAGAGCACAGGCAGAAGGATCTGGTAATCTACTTTCAATCTCTAGCAGTCATCAACAATGTATGCAGTGCAATTGTACTCTGCAACGCATGAGGTCTCCAGGAGGCAGGAGAACTCAGAAAGAGTTCGTCTTGTTTCTCATTTCAGTCTTGACTTTGACATGGGTAATCTTTGATCCCTAGAGATCGTGAAACAACCTGGGTACACTCTATTTCCTTTTTTGATTACATCTAATCTTGGCTGTCTCAATCATTTGGACTTTCCTGAAAGCTTCCTGACAATCATGTATGCTCAACCAAACACCTTAGGGGAGGAAAAAAAAAATGAGCGAATGACTTGATGATGAAGCTTTGGTTTTTTACACAGCAGAGTTTCAAAAAGTAATTATTTTTCTCCATCTAGTAGGTTCATGCTCAGATATTTTGGCATGCAAACTTAAATCCTTCAGAAAAAGTCTCTTTCACTACCTTTTACCCCAGTATTGAAGATCTAGTTCAGAAAGGACTCCCTATTGTTGAAAGTAAGGCAGTTCAAAGCACATTGCTTTTGCTGGGTTCACTTGGGTTCCTTTAAGGACAGTGAACTAGCACAAAGGAAAGGAAACAGGAAGAGCAACTAGCCAACTTATTCCAAAAGAGAAATAAACTTAGTGACTTTTAAAGTTTTGAATTGATTATTTTACCTCCTGGGGAAATACAACAAACAAGGACACACATTATTCTGTCTGAATAATTTGTTTGCCTGATGAAATCCCTAGTCAACAATTAATATTGCAGGTTCGGTGCGAGTTTAATATATTTATAGATAATTTGTAAGTGCTGAATTTTTAAGTGGTTTTAAATATCCAAGTAAACAATACAAAGCTGCATGTTTCTGTAGTAAAGAATTTAGGATAGAAAAACATGGCTACATTATGATCATGGGATTTTTATGTTATCATGTAGGTTTATATATTAGTGCCTAACATAGCAGGGGCTAGGGGGTGAGGAGTGGATTTCAACCTGTTAATTTCAGCAAAGTTCTCGAAATTATAACAATAGTTATAAATTATGGGCAGATCTAATTTTGTGATTAACCAGAGTTTGATGTAAAGGATCATTAACTTGCTTAGTCTGAATGGACTCCCCATCACTATTATTTTAAGTGCCTGTGCACATTTATTGATTAATTGACTTGAAGAAGAGATGATGCATATGTCAAACTATCTTTTTGGAATGAATAGCACCACAGAACTCAAGTCTAGAAGATGTAATTGCTATCTTAAAGGAGACTCTGATCTGAAGAAACAGATGGGAATACTGGAATAAAGTTAATTAATATTTTTAAACATTGAAAAAAGTACTGATTCAAAAAACAAGAAATTCAAAGCATTAATTTATTCAGTTGCCTGTGGAAAAGCATGCAACAATCCATGTGGTCCTTCAGTTGGACCAGTACAGGGGAATCATGATAGACTACTTAAATAAGATATGTCCTACCTGATGATATCAAGATAAAGTATTTCCTTTGGGACATGGTACTATGAACACAACAATCTTCTAATAATAATTCATTTTGCATTCATTCTCGATTTGCCAGTAATCCCCCCCCACACACACACCCATGAAAAGAAGGACTGAACGGGCAGCCAAGAGAGATGTAAAGAAAAACAACTCCAAGTTTGCTGCTCCTGCCATTTCCTAGTGGTGTGCTATTTGGAAACTTTTTTATTTACCTACTCACTAATTTTTACATTTGCATCCGGTGAAATTTATTATTTGCGGTCATCAGTGCTCTGAGCTGTGACAAATGCAGAGAGGCTCAAGCACCATTACCATTCAATCAAGATACATCATCTCCATCCCTTAGAGACCCTGTTGAGTCAGCATCTCTCACTGATGCTAGAAACTACTGATCTCTTTTCTATTCCTGTAGGTTTATTTTTTTTGCCTTTTCATGCAAATGGAATCATATGTAACCTTTTGAGTTTGGCTTCTTTTACTCATTAAAATGCATACCCAAGTGAACTGAAAATCCAAATTAACATGAAATCCTGCATGTGAATTTCTACAGCAGTGCTATCCACAAGCATCCTCAATGGGTACAAAAGCCAAATGTCAATTAATAAATGAACAAGTGAATTGTAGTATATTCAGTGGAATGATACTCAGCAATAAAAAGGGAAATGCTATTGGTACATGTAACAACCTGGATTAATTTTAACTGCTTGATTGCCTTGTCAATCTTTCTTATCCTAAGGGTTCCCATCTGAGAATTCGAGACAAGGCAACATTGCAAGCGTATGGTGAGAATGTTTAATGTAAATTACCTTGTATTGTGTCCAGCACATAGTAGTTGCTCAAAGCTTGCTTCACTGTTGTTATAATTTGGCCAGAGAATGCTTTGAGTAAGAGTAACCTAGACAACAGTGACAAAAACAGGAATGTAATCACAATGCACGTCTGTCTATTCAAGTATCATGATTTCTAGTTGTAAAAAAGGAGATATGGTATAAAACTTAAGACTTCAATCTCAAAAATAATTTAAAGAGAACTTTTATGAAGTCTTAAACAATACAAAGACACTGACACATCACATTCAAAATGAGGGTTATCATTTGCTTGAGGTCACAATGACCTTTGAGGATTCATGTTCAGGACCTAGTTACATAAGTCAGAGGAAACTGTCACAAATTCATGATTGGTAGAGATTTATACTTCAAATGGAACTACAGAAGCAAGACTATAACCATGTTTGGGATGCACAAATTGTTAGATAAGTGATGATTTCTCCAGGACTTTCCAAGCAAGGCAGCCAGAACAAGACTGGTTTGGCATGGTTCATAATTGTTCAACTTCCTGTACAGTGATCACCATTAAGGATACACTCAGTAGCATTATTAAGATGGCTACAGATGGATGGAAGTAACCCACTTTCCAAAACATTCTTGGAAAAACTTGTCTGAGGACAAACAAGTTTATCTGAATTCTTGGAGGTTTAATTAATGTGGAATACAACAGAGGCTAAACCTAGGTGGATATTCCACAATGGATTTGTAGGTCTTCACTGTCATTCATAGCCTTCAGAATTTAAGCTCTAATTTATAATTTACATACATTAGCTGATTTAATGCAACTTGTAAAATTCCATCATCCTTCTAATTCACAGAGAGCCTATGTATAACACAGTAAATCATTGTCAATCTTGTGTCATCCTTGGAATTAGGTTTCAGCCCATAATTGCAGTTACTGTGTCAATTTTTTTCATTAATGCCTTCTTTTCTACTGAACTTCTGCTTAAGCAAGAATGATGTTCTTTACCAGCAATGGATCTCTCCTGATAAAAAAGGCCAAAGTACCTAATAAAACAGTCTTGCCATGCTTGATTCTAAGCAACATCTTAGCTATCCTTCCTCCAGACTTGTTTGTTTTTCTGGTAGTCCATGGTACAGAACATCTCCTTCACCAACACCATAATTTAAATGTACCCCTCCCTTTCTTTTTTTAATTTTTAAATGCATATGGGTTGCTTAAAAAAAATAATGACTTAGCTAAGGTGTATGCTACTCTGCAAAGTGACATCTAACAAATAATTCTTATGCAGCATATTTCCTCAAGGATAGCCTTGGATTTCTCAGCTCTGCTTCCATGACCATGAATATCAAAATCTGAGATCAGAGAGGTAGCATGACTAAAAACATTGGATTTAGAACTTAGACAGTTGATGGCAGAGTTCAAGTTAATTCAAAGGCAAGGGTCATTCCTTACAAACATTGTAAACACCTTCATATCAATTGTTCTGAATATCATTTGGAAGGATCTCATTAGGACATATTAATTTAACCAAACTTCTATCTATGAAACATTTTTAAAAATTTAAATTCTAGTTAATTCCCCCCAAAGAACACAAGATCGCTGCTATCAAGTTGATTCCAAGTTATAAAAACCAAGTAGGACAGGAGAGAACTGGTTCAGTGACTTCCCAAACTGTAAATCTTTAGGGAAGCCCCTGATGAGTTTGTACCACTGACCACTGACCAGGCTAGGTACTCAGCGAGCCACTCATTACACTACCAACATTCCTTCCTTATTACCTAGACAATGTAAATTGGACTTATCAGTACCTTATGGGGTATCAGCAGGCACAAAATTAATGTCACTAATTCTTATTCTCATCTAACCAAGTGTTAACCAAATTAAAAAAAAACAATGTTTTTATAAAATATAGCTTTAATCATATTGTTAAGAATTATTTACTTTATAAATGTCGATGCTATATAATTTAATTTGCTATTACATCTTAGGATATAAATGGAAGAAAGACTGAATTAGAAGGAATGTGAATTACAGTCTACTGTATATTTGTAGTTTAATGGTATAAAATATACTCTGCAATGCTTTTATCAGTCTGCTGAGTTATAGTCTTTCCTCGAACATGATGAAAGTTGACTTCCCACCAGCACTCCTTGCTTCATGTTTTCAAGTACTTTTTTGTTTCTTTTTTCAAGTTCAATTGCAGGAAGACTCAAGTAGCTGATATTTGCAGAGTTTTTTCCAATTCTACAGGACACAACCCAACATGTGATTTTGTATTTCACCTAGGAAGCTATACTCCCTCTGATGCTCGCTCACCGAGGACCCACAAAGAGTAATGATGCAAGAATTCTGGGAAATAAGTGTATAAGTACACACACACATACATATATATATATTTCAAATTTCAACCAACAAGCAGGCTGTTTCTACCCTTATTCCTCTTGCCAAGTCACCCCACAATCCTTTATTGGAAGAGAGGACAAGCCTTTTTTTAGTTGTTAGCTTCTATGAAATTAATTTCCAACTCATGGCCACCCAGTGAGATACTAAGTGTGAAGCATCATTTCACTGGTTGCATTTAGGAAGTAGATTTCCGGGCTTTTATTCCAGGTCCCCATACACCTGGGAGATGAGCTTAATCTGTTACATATGATGACAACAAGTAAGCCTCCCCTGAGATATAGTCCACGTCTGTACTTAGCTGGGAACTCTCTCCCACATAGCAAGTGAATGCACAAGTATAAAGTGATATCAGCAAGATGTCAGGGAAAATGTAAGTCTGAAAGCTCATGAAATGACTAGAACTTGACCAATCAGGAAATTAATTGTTACATAATATTGAAAGGCCAGATGCTATGGTATTAAATTCAAAGTTGGGAGAGAGTGATGACAAATACAATCTTGCCTCACACAACTAGTCAGTCACAAGAAAAGTCATTTCTACTGCCTATTAAAGTTGAACTTGGGAAATCCAGAGCCTGTGTAAGATAAAAGTCTATCAAAGGAGGAAAACTCAAATAGGAAGTTTCCATTTAGAAAGAAATAGCAAATTAATAACATTGCATCTTGTCAAAGATGGAAAACTTTTAAGATCTGGAAAACCAAGCCAGTCCTATTGTGTTCCAGCTGTCAGAGTTCTCATCTTTCTCATTTTTGGGTCGTAATTTCACTCTTTGCTCTCTACCAAGTAAAAATGTGCTGATATGCCCATATCTAAAAATGGAACATTACCAGCTTCTAATAGGTAACTATCCATCAATAATGATGATAATAATAAACATAGACCAGAAGAAAAAGAAATTACAGTAAACGACAAAATGAATACAATGCAACAATAAATGTTGCACTAGAACACAGCAACGTAATTTTTAGAAACATCATATTGAGCAAAAGAAGTCGAACACTATGTTTCCACTTACATAGAGTACAAAGGTGGGAAACACTAACCAGTGCTGTTAGAAGTCATAGCATGTTTACTTTGAGGGGGAGGTGTAATGACTGAGAGAGAAGGTCAAAGTCTTCAGGAGGGTTAGTAAGGTTTTTCCCCTTGATCTGGGTGTTGAATACATCAATGTGTTAAGTTTATGAAGATTCATTAATCTGGAGTTGTATGACAGGTACAATTTTCTGTGTTGATATTACACTTCAGCAACATGGTAAAAGCAGAGTCAAGCCTATGGGTACAAGGAGAGAGAAGAGAGTTTCATGTATTTGTTTTAACTCAGAGAAAGAATTGAGAGTCTCCATCCCCAGAAGCTCGACCTGTGCTGAGATTGGTCCATTCGGGACCTGATGTTTGCTATATGAGCACCTACATTCTGGGAGTTCATTGTATGTCATTCTGTCTAATTGCATCCCATAAAAGTGTCACAGAGTGGTACAGCAGGACAATTTCAGACTCTGAGTCATCAGACCTGGAGTTCAACTTCTGCTTTGCAGCATTGACACTGAGCATACTCGAGTGTGTCTGAAAGGAACCTCAGGTCTCAAAGGTACAACGCGAGCTCTGGAGGATATCATGAATTTAACCAGATGAAAATCAGCTGCTCCATGTAAGATGTTGTGAAAACACAGCATATTCTGATATATCAGAAAGATAGACATGTCACTCCTGATAGTGATAGAGATAAACCGTTTAAGTTGAACCCACTAGGTTTCAGTGCCCTGGGATTTCTAAAGCACAGACAGTTAGAAATATGAAGGGGTTTTGAAAAGGTCATGGAAAACAGAAATTTAAAAAATCCAAAATGTCCACAACCTTTTTGAAATCCCCTAATAAACTGAAGCATTTGCACAGCAGGAAAAGACCAGTGCAGATGCGAGAGTGAGTGGGTTGGTCATGAGGGCATGAGCACCCTGAAAGGCTGTGTTGCAGATTTCCTTTCTCGAGAGTCGAAGCTTTTGAGAGATGGTTATTCCATACGATTTTTCCTGCATAACATATCAAAACTATAAAGTTACCTTTAAATTATGTGTCATGTGTTACAAGTTATTTGAGGGCAAGACTGTTGGATATCTCTAAATAAATAGGTCAGAGTCAGGCAGGTAGGTTTATAGAAACATTTACATAAGCAAATGTATGGTGTTATTCAGGAGTCCACACAGTATCAAACTATGGCCCAAGGGCCATATGCGGCCCACTGAGGACATTTATCTGGCCCAGGGGGTGAGATGTTTATGCTCCTGCTCCTGTCCTACTTAACAGCTGACTTATCCCAGACCTGCAGTAAATTTGTTCATAGTTTTTTTTTTTTTTAATATAATCTGGCCTTCCAACGGTCTGAGGAACATTGAACTGGCCCCCTGTTTAAAAAGTATGAGGTCCACTGTACATATTTGTGTCAAATATTTTAGAAAAAAAACACTTAATGTGTAAAACAATGCAACAAAGCTAAACAATTCCTGACTACCATTGTCATGTGCTTAACTCCTGTCAAGTGTTATTTAAGCCCCCTTAATTTCTTTTGCATAAGCTTTACTTTGGGGAAAGAGGTTAGTTAGTTCATGAACATATTTCTTCCAAAATATACAGGATTTGATAAGACAGGATTTGATAACTGAGCATTAATCATTTTTATATGTTTGATACAGAACAGGAAGACATTTAATTCCCATTTCTTTCTGATTTTTTCATAGATTTAAAGCATGAACATATTGCAGGAATGTCGTTACATTCTCCCTGTTGTTAAAATGTGTACATGTGGAGTGTGTGTGTGTGTGTGTGTGCATGCCTTTCTCAGGGACCTTTGTATAAAGGAATGAATTCTGCTTTCTTTTCAGTTAGCCAATTTCATCATACAAATAGGTAAGTATTTCTGAATATTTCTGAACATAGCTCATACAATAGTTCATATTTGACCACTCTGAAGAACCACTCTCACAAGATGCTGCAATTGGTCTAATAAGCCAGGCCCCATCAGTCCTCATTTAATACAGTGCATTAATCCAAACCAGCCCCTGACGTATTAAATAAAAACTGTTCCTTCGACGTTCACATACGATTTATAATTGTTCTTTGTGGTACATACATTTGGAAGGTGAGTCTTCTCAGAATAATTTGCAACACCTAGTGCAACAGGGTTTCTGTTTAGATATGGTTTTTAGTCAAATCATCTCCCTAAATTGTTCAGTTGAGATGTTTAACATTAGTCATAGAAATGAGGAAAAGTCACTAACTTCCTTAAGTTGAAAAAAAGGTATTCGTTTGTATCCCTGAAAGCATACAGATTTTTCACTGTAGCATCTTGGGATAGAACATGAGTATGCATGACTAAGGATAGATTTGTTGATATGACAAAGCTTAAGAAATGCAATAATCAGAGCTAAGACTCGGTGGCGCAGTGGTTGAGTGTGGGACTGTGGCCCATGGGCTTGGCTGTTCAAATCCAGCAGTGGCTCTCCAGCAAGGTTGAATAACTCCCACGACCACCAGAGGGCAGTGATGCACCCCCCAAAAAAAAGAAATGCAACAATCATTCCTACGATGCAAGTATATGAGAAAAAGAGTGAAAAAAACCCATCCCCCTCTAGTGACATTGTTATGTTTCATTCATATATATATATATATATATATATATATATGATTATTGATAATGCAGTCAAACATTAAAAGTCAAAGCTGTGCATTTGCTAATGTTTTTGATTCACTTCAGAGTCAGGGCAACTTCATGTATGCAGAAAAGATCTGCTCCTGAGAGGTGCAAGACTGATCTTTCAGAAACAATTTGCTAGTGATTGGAATCTGGGTCTTTCAATGGGGATACATGCTTTCTTCTTTCATCTGCTCTCATTCCAGACATATTGATGGGATGAAATTCAGCTTAACTTGTGTCTTCTAGTTACCTTTTGGGAAAGATCTCTCCTTTTCCCCAGGATTATGTATTGAAACTACCATGTGAACCTAAAACTATCATTGACTATCATCGGTACCAAGTGCAGAGAAGTTCTCTTGAATATGACTTGTCACAGAACAAGAGTATCAAGCTGTAAGGAGGACGGAAGCCAAAATCTTGTTACACTGAAATAACTACTGTTTTCAGCAAAGTCAAATACTAAGATTTTCCTTTATGATAAGACATGAGTTCTGCTTATACCTCAGCTCATCAGAAGTAGTCAACATTTTTTCAAGTGATAGTAAAACAAAACTGAGTGAATAGATAGATCTCCGTCAAGACATGAATGTTAAAACACATGGAAATGTACTCCTTTCTACCTGCTAAGTGCTTGACAAATCCTTGGGGAAGAAAGCAGTTTTATAAATGTTTTCCTCGAACTAAACAGAAGTGATTTGGGCAGGAAAAAAAACAAAAATAAAAATTAAGTAGGGTAAAGGAACTGTCTGCCAACAAATATGACACTATCCCTCAACAAATAGTTGCATCCCAATGGTTCAATTCATTGAAAGAAACATTATCTCTAGCCAAAGAATGAGTACAACAGGCAACAGGGGAGTATACTCCTTTATGCTCTGGTCAGAGCATCTTACTCTGCTTATGATGAAAGGAGTGTAGATGATATTTATCTGTGCAATACCAAGTATATCTGGTAGGTGGGAAATTAAATCTCCACCATTGTTGTATCATCTTAGTGCTATTTGTTATACCAGTAGGACTTACTCAGAATATTCAGGGAATACTCTTAATTTTTAATCTACAGTAACAATCATGCATCTGTGCCCATAATATAAAATAGCACTATCTTCCCAAAGTCGAGGTCTCTTCAGGTCTTATTCACTTACAAAAACAGAGCAGGAATATTATTCTGGGAAATGAATGAACTATAACTGAGAATTCTATGGTCTTTTCCTTCTCAGAAGTACTAGGTGGAAGAAAGGCAGAAGTGCTTTCCTAGTACTGAATTCTAGATCATTATCTCTACTTTGAATTTTGAGAAATCTAAAAGGAGGAGGGGGAATAAAGTAAACCACCAGAAAACCAGTAACAACAAACTAAATCCTACTCTCCTAATTGTCAAATACAAAGTTGAAAAACACCCATCTGAAGTCAAAGGACACAAAGAAGTGATCATTAGAGTGGAAAGCAATCAGTACGTGCTTTCTAGCAACTTCAAATAAAAGTAGATGAGCAGTAAAAGAAATAAAAATAGTAGTGACGCCTTATATGCACATTAAAAGAAATGTGCTGTAGTTGTGTAAGGAAATGGCAAGGAGGCTGCATTTGGATTTCTCCATAGAAAGAACCAAATGACTCATCTGCCCAAGCATGATTCTTCTGAAGCAGAGGTCCAACATGCCTCCCTTCTCAATTGCCCTCTTCTGACACCAAGTGTCCTTCCTAGAACATTCTGTTTCTCTGCTGTGTTACAGAAGTCATTGCAGTGACCACACAAAGCTCACACACAATACTTATGGTTATGGTAGTTTGTTAGGGAAGTTGATAGGTTACTATACATCAGGTTTAGAAAACATGAGGAATATAGGTTTTTGTGCACAACAGTGCCCCTTCTTATATGTATCAGAATATATGTCTCTATGTCTGGTCTTTGGACTCTCAAATGTGTGATCTCAAATGGTTTCTGCTTTGTTCTGACAAGTGTTATGAAGCTTTGGAGTGGGCATAGATTCTCCAAGTGCATCCTACTCCGTAAGTCAACTTCTGCCCAGAAGAGCGAGCTTCAAATGTTCTCCGGGCCTGCACGCCCACCCACTCTAATAATCTCAGTAGCTTCTCTCTTTCTGTTTTGCCTCATGGTCTCTGTGCTGCAGCCTCTGGTGCTTCTGGCATCCAGATCACCTCATGTGGATTCGTTTTCCTCCTTCTGATTGGCTTACACTCACAGCAGCCAAAAGGCAAAACTGATAATTTCTGAGTTACAATCCTATATAAATTATTTTCAAATACTATCGATTGAAGAGCAATGGCATGAAATTTTACTTTACCACTCTATGAGGGGGCACCTCTCCTCCCGATGAAAAATAATTTTGTTGGGCAGAGCTTTCATTGTATGCAAATTTTTTTCCTGCTAATCGATCATCAAGAAATTCGTTCTGAGTTAGGTGCACCCAGTGGCATAGCCTAGGAAGGTTCTCTCTGTATATGTGTGTGTATAATTTTTTGATTACCAATTTAAGAGAATACTATGTGGTGTCAAATTTTGTTCCTTGCTAAGGAAAAATCCACAGAAACTGTTGTGATGTTGAACTCAACTTACAAGAACTGTGCTATGGGAAAAGCTCAAGTGTACTATAAGTGATTTTTTTCTTTTAAAAAAGGTGAAATATTGATGATAATCCTCTCTCTGAACATCTGTCAACTTCCTGTATGCACAAAAATGTCCACTTGACCCCTAGTGCATTTGGAATTGCCTCTCTTTCCCCCTACACATTATTTCCCTGATCTCACTCCATATGACTTCTTTGTGTTTCTGCAAATACTAAAGGCCATGAAAGGACAATTATTTGACTAAGTGAAAAAGGTGAAGAAGAAAAAATAAGGGAGGTGTTGTCACCCATGCAAACAGATGAGTTTGAAAAATGTTTCCAAAAATGGAATATCAGATTTGACAAATATTTCAAGCACAATTGAGAGCATTTGAAGGTGATAAGTTTGTTTTGTAGAAGAATTTAAATGCATAGCTTTGAAAAAAACTCTGTTTTCTTTGGCACCCCACTCATATATTAATCACAAGGTTTATTTCAAAATAAAACTAATGGTCAGAGTTAGGAATGCTAGTGAATGATCAGAGTGCTAATTCACTATTTTTTTAAAAATTAGAAATGGATACAATTTGAAAGCAACAAATCAGAAAAGAGTACATAGATAGATGGAAAATATATCAACATCATTAGCCACATGAGGTTTATACATTAAAATCATAATTAATACAAATACAGATTTATTTGAATGATAAAGCCAAATAACCAAATCTGTGTAAAATACAAATTGAGACTTCTCAGATTGCAAGCAGGAATGCAAAATGAGTCCCACCATATAGGAAAATGGCTGAATAGTTAAACATTCATTTACACAGGGCCCACAATCTCACTCTTGCATACTACTGTAGAGAAATGAAAACATGTTCTTATAGAAACATTCACATCAATGTTTAGAGCGACTCTACATGTATTGCCTCGAAGTGGAAAGGATGGACTTGTTTTTCCATTGGTAGAGAGGCAAACAAACTAGCAGTCAGCCAATGGAATATCTGCTATCATGAGTCACATCTGGCCAGGTCTAACGCAAAATGACACTAAACCATTATCAATGTTAGTGTGCTTGAACTCACTTTGTAGCCACTAAGTCTTTTTTGTTTTTGTTTGTTTTTTTTTCTGGGGGGGCATTACTGCCCCCAGGTGGTCGTGGGAGCTACCTAACCTTGCTCCTGGAGAGCTGCCGCTGGATTTGAACCACCAAGCCTGTGGGCCGCAGTCCTGCACTCAACCACTACACCACCGGAGCTCAGCTCTGCCACTGAGTCAATTCATCTCTAGCTTGTCATTTTTCAGTGACCTACTGCAAAGCATGAGGTCTTCCAGTCATCAGTCCCTCATGGTAACTTACTAACGTATTTGAGACTGGTCAGCAATATAAAGGAATTATGTATACTGGTCACCAGTGTGAGACACAAAGATAATATGTTCAATGAAAAGCAGTCAGACTGAAAAAGTTCCCTACTTTGATTCCCATGATGTGCTAGTAGAACAGGAAATTAATTGGTTTTGAGAGTTGGAGCTGAAGGGACAGCCTGATTTCGTTAGGAATCATTGGGTATGTGGATGATGATGGTGGTCACATAGAAGGTGCCTTCAAGAGCAAATCCTAAAGCACTTGTCTGGTGGAAGACTGCTGTTGATATTGGGCCCTGAAGATGTAATGTGGAGCCCACATCGAACCTCTTCCCAGATCCCTAGGCCAACTGTCCTCTGCTGTGTGTGCCAGACACGCCTCCACCCTCCATTCCTTTAACTGATTTTGACATCAGTCTTTCCTCCCATGGCACTCAACTTCGTTTATTAGATTCAATAATTCATTGCATTGTCTACCCAGAACTCACAGATGATACTCACCATTGTTGGGGATAGTAAAATGTTGCAATTCAGGTGAGAAATCCTTGGGATGCAATTGTTTCCTCAGGGCAGTTTCTTCTCTCTCAGACCCACTGAGAAACCCCTCTGGCTCCCAGCTAATCGACCTGTCCTTGGTCCAGCTTGGGAAATGTTAGAGTCCTTTTAGGGCCATTTATAAATTTGCAGTGGGCATGCCATTCCCCTAGAGCTCTTCATCCAGCCTCCTGACTGACAACACTCAAACTTTGCTTCTGTGGGCGGAAAAGTCCACTGCTCTCTCTCAGACACTAGTTTCTGGATTTGTGGTTGCTGTTCCTCTGCCACTGCTCTGTAGTCAGCCTTTTCTTGACTCAAGAATGTCCAACATCTTGGATCCTGGGCTCCAAAAAATGTACTCCACTCCTTGCTCTTCTCTTATGAAGAGCTCTTCTCCTCTGAAGAGCTCTTCTCCCTTTTACTGTTTCAGAGGGGGCTCATTTTATTCCCAGCAGAATGGCATTAACAATGCATGCCTTTAACAACCACTCAAAGCTGAATCATATAATCCAATCATGCCCCCACCTTCTTTCTCGTATTAGGAAAACAGAGGTCATTTGGTAAGAGGAACAAAGATTGTGGGGGTAGACAAGATATAGTAAATAATGTTCTCTGTGTTGCGAAGTCCTAACTTCCTTTTGAATTTTGATGTTAAGACTCCATTTATGTACCTGTCACCATCAACTTGCAATAGGGCAACTCTGCCTTCACTTAGAGTATATTTGGAAGTAAATTACAAAAGGCAGGCCAGACAAGGGAAGTGACTTTTTGTGTCTTTAAAACTTTTTCTAGTGTAGTGAGTGAAAGTTTAGAGTAGATATTCCATTTTAAATTCAATAATTCACACACCTTTTGTTTCATTTCACTCATTGTAATTCCTTCAGAGTATTATCACTGGGTCCATCTTCACCCATTTTCTGTTTCCTTTCCTCCATTTCTAACCCTTCTGACCTTTGTCTCTGGGTAAATGCTGTACTTTTGATCTTAACGGGCTGATTAGTCTAAGGCAGTGGTTTTCACCCTGTGGGCCATGACCCCTATGGTGGTTGAAAGACCCTTTGACAGGGGTCACCTGATTCAAAACAGTAGAAAATTACAGTTATGAAGTAGCAACAGAAATAATTTTTGGTTGGGGTGGGGGATCACCACAACATGAGCAACTGTATTAAAGGAACATGGCATTAGGAAGGTTGTGAACCACTGTCAAGGTATGTGCACCTAACTAGTATCATTGTTCCCATGCCAGACATGTCTATTATTTAGCTAAAAGTTGATCCGTGGGGCCATGCTTAATTCCTGAATTAGTTTTGGAAGTTCCACAGTCTTTGGCACACCAGTAAACATAGCTTCTTTTATGATTTTGAATTTTGTCACCCTACTTTTCTCATCTTCAATCCAGGGCTTTTAATGTGACCCCTTTTCAAAAAAATAGGAAGTGGTAACTGGGCACCATCTAATTCTTCTGTTCCCAGAGTTGTATAGACAAATACTTGCATGGCTGATGAGAAGCTTTTCAGATCCCAAAGACTACTCACAAAAGTAGGTTGTAGAACATTGTCTTTGTGAACTAGGCAATGACACTTGATCTTGGTGACTCCTGAGAAAATTGCTGAGGTCCCAAGTTCAGTGATTCATCACTAAAATGGCTTGGTTATGTCTATGAAGTGTTCACAACATTGTCCTGTTTGCTATACAACATTTATGGATATATTTTCAGCAAAAATACTCTGTCAAAACTTATTTGTATCGGTATGTTTCCTCCCATTCACTCTTCTACCTATTCAGCAGGTGTTTTATCCATCCATGTATTTGTAGACCAATTAAGGCAAGTTTGTGTCTATAGAAGTATTTGCCTCTTGTCTAATCAAGCGTAGAGGTGTCAACTGATCTCTGATTTCATAAGAGAAAAGAAAAGTCATCAGCCCATAAATTCTATTCACAAGAGGCTGAGGTCAGACATGCCTCCACTCTCCCAACTTCTTACCAATTCTGACATCAACTATCCCTTCCATAGAACTCTTAACTTTTCAGTTGAGTTCATTGCAATAGCCACACAGAATGTCCAAACATACTTATGAATATAGGACTTCTCCTAAGAGGTATCAGGCTTCAAATTATATGAGAAACATTCAGGATATATTTCTTTTCCCAAGAAAGCCTCTTCTCTGTTGTGCCTGAAAACACATCAGCCTATGAGCCTTAACCCCTTGATTTGGCTTCTTGCCTGCTCTTGCAAAGCATCCAAGCTTTTAAGGCTGCCAATAAATGTCCAATGGATACAACACACCACCCTAATCCCCAACATGAGGGCGGTCAGCTCTAGCTCCATGAGTCACCCAATCTACCCTTCTTAATTAAATTCCAAAGGCACCGACCAACAAATAGGTTTCCTGTCCAAAGACACTCAACTGTAATTGCTCTGCAGCTTGGGAAATACATTACTGTGTCTTGAGTGTTGGCTCTTGGCTCTGCTTCAATTTCACCTCCTCCTCCACCACCTCTTCCTCTTGTCTCTGAAATCAGGAAGTTCAATGCAGAGGGCCCTCAGGTTCAAGGACATTTCTTTACTCCTTGCTCTTTTCTCTTGATGAGAATGGAATCCTTTCTGCTCTTAAGGTGACTGCTTTTGTATTCAATAGACTGGAAATGAGTTACCCGTGTTAACAAGGGCTCATGATTGATTTGTATCAGTATCTTCCACCACCACATTTTACTCAGACCTATCAGGAAAAGGACCAATAAGAAAAGTCATGATAAACGGAGAAAATACTTAAATTGTGAAAATTGTAATTGGAAGCAGTAATCAAAATCAAATGATGGACTGTTTCAGTTTCTCTTCTTTACAGTGCTGTACAAGTCCTCTTTAAAGGGTTGAAAACAAGGATGTTACTCTTAGGAATAAAGGACACCTGACCCAGGTCATGGAATTTTCAATTGCTCATCTGCAAGTGAAAGCTGTTCATTAAATAAGGATGATTAAAGAGAAATCAATGCATTTGAATCATAAAGCAGGTGAAGACTATTGAAAATACTATAGACTGCCAACTCCCACAAAAAAGCAACAAATCTTGTCTTTGGAGAAGGACAGCAGGAATGCTCCTTATGGATAGTAAGTCGTTTTCTTCATGAATAGTGGACATATTATCAAGAGTGACTGGTGTCTGGGAAGGACATCATGCTTTGAAAAGCAGAGAGGCAATGAAGAAGAGAATGATTCTGGACAAGTTTCATTGACACAGCGACACAAACATAAGCACAATTCTGAGAATGGCCAGCAATGGGCAGTGTTTAGTTCTGTTGTACAAAGGGACTCTGAGTCAACTTAATGAGCTCACAACATCAGGGAAAAGTCATTTGATGAGAGTTACAAAAACTGTGGTGAGAAAAGTCATATTAAATATTGTATGTCACCATATTCCTTGTAACTCTGGTAAAGTCCACAGTGTCGTCCCTTGATTTTATATATGTCAACCTCACTCTTAAAATATTGCCCTTCCCTTCTCCAAAGTTATTGTTTGTCTACCCTTTATATAATGGAGCCCTGGTGACATACAGGTTATGAGTTGGAATGATAACTCAACTCTAGTTGATCACAAACCACCAGGCCTTTCAAGAGAGAAAGATCAGTCTTTGTATTCCCTTAAGAAACTCACATAGACAATTTTATGCTGTCATGTATGAGCACTAGGATGCCGAATCACCTGATGACAGTAAGTGTGTTCCCGGAACTTCTAGACAAAGTTTTAGGGAGGGAAATTCTTTCTCTAAGATTTTGCCCATGAAATCAGAGAACTTGCTGGGGTCTGTCCTTAATGCCTTATCAACAATAATGACACATCATCTAGCCATGCCTAATGGTAATTACTCGGGACTGCATGATCTTGGATCATACTCAGATCATCACTTGCCCAGGTGACCAATGCCCCAAGATCAATCTTTTTAATTTGAAATTGTGTACATGTCTCCACCATTGTCCTTTCTTAGCTTCTGCAGCTTCTCCTGCAACAAGATGAATATATTTATAGTCAATCATGATTTTGTGATTATTTTATTGTCCATCATTTATTATTATATTGTGTATATATAACTAGCATATATAATTTGTCTGTGTGCTCTAAAACATGCCCCCATGGCTTGGTGAGTTATAAGTTAGGCTGCTAATCACAAAGTTAGCACTTGGAAATCAACATATGCTGATGGAGGCAGGATTTGACCAGACTTTCTGCTCTCATGAAGATTGACTGTCTCATAAAACCCACAGGACAAATCTACTGTATACTATAGGATCAGTGTGAGACAGAATCCACTCAATGACCATGAGTTCGCTGTGGGTATCATTTAGTTCTTTAGAAACTATGGTGGCCCTGTGGATTAGTCATTGGTCTATTATCTCTTAGGTAGACAGTTTGAACCCACCGTGCAGAAGAAAGATGAGGTTATCTGCTTCCATAAAGATTTGTAGTCTAGAAACCCTCTATGGGTCTTTATGAGTTGGGATCAACTTGAATATACATATAAATATAACACACACACACACATATATATATATATAAATTCCTTGTTTGTATGATTAAAAAGTTAGGAATTCATTGGGACACGATCAGTCTCATGCTGATGGCTTCTCTATCTTGTTTTTATCATGATAATGCTTAGTAAAGCATTCATCATACATTGTTTGAATTTAGAGTATGTTCTAACCCCTTTGGACAAATGTATAGAGGTCCGAGCTCTCTCTCCGACATGTGTGCATATAATTATTTTACAAGTTCCCATTGAGTAAAAAACAAAGAAAACATAGACTTACTTTCAAACAAAACTATAAAGGCGAGGAATTGTCTGTGTGCAAATTTCTTCGACTCCAAGCACCAAACTCAAATTCCTCCATGTTAGAGTATATAAGGACATGGATAACTTCATGTTTCAGGGGGAAATTATATATACATGCACACACATATAATAGACACAAATATAGCGATTACTAAAAAGATAATTTTTTTATCTCTGTGGATAAACCTTCATCTCGAAGCAATGAGAGCTTTCCTAAATAGTGATACTCAGGGTTTCTGGTGTTTTTGAGAAAGAACTCTCCCCATTACTTAGTTCTCGTCATTGCTCCATGATATTGCTATGCTTTCACTCAGAAGTTTCTTCCACATTTTCAGTATCAAAGTGTTCCTTACTTTCCTCAGACTCATTAAATAGGAATTCTATGCTCACTCGAATTACTGGCAAATGAATCACATCTGAAAAACAACAACAGAGGCCCTGCACTAGTCTAGGTAACCTATAGGACATTTCGAAGTTATTACCATGGATACGGATTCATATGCTTTAGGCCATCAGGGAAAGTGAAGAATCTTACTGCTATGGAATCCTTGCTTGAGCATACGTGCATTATTTGAGATCAAACTTGATAAACCATCAAGGCCTTAATATTGTCTGAATTCCTATTTCTAAGCTCGGTTGAGATTTCAGTGCGCAGAGTAGTGGTGTACACAATGAAGCATATTCAAACCCAAAAGGTAACCAACATTACTTGCCATTTAGAAACATTTCAGTTCAGGTTCATTTCTTTGGTTGATAGTTTTTTCCATCACCATTATAATACAATTACTTCCCCAGTTGGAGGTTAACATCACATTCACTACTTATTTTTTTTAAAAAACCATAATCTACACTTTAGCTTCCTCTCTGTGCCCATGGAATCTTGCCTATAGCTCCCCTCTCCTTTATGAATTAATTCCACCCTCTCCAAATGAGCCAGAGAATCTTGTTAATATTCTGTTTAAATACACAAATTAATCAATGTTGTTTCTCTGTGCCAAATACAGATATATGATCATATTTTTTTTCCTTTCACTAGGTATCACTGACCATCTGTGAACAGAAGGTGTGGTAATTGTGATTTGTGTGTGTGTATGTCTGTGTGAGTGAAAGAGAGAGAGAGAGAGAGAGAGAGAGAGAGAGAGAGAGAGAGAGAAAGGCCTATTAATTAAACAATGGATATTTGGAAAATATCAGTTACTAATATAGTGACACAATAATTTGACAGGGATGTCTTGTTTTTCCTGTTCTGGTAAGTTTTCTGTCTTTTACAAGGTATCATACTATTAATTTTCTATAGGCTATTTTACGGAAAAATATATGAGTGCTTTTAATATGAGCTTTTTCACCTTACACAGATCCTGATTTTTCAATAGTCTTTATTACATAAACTTGAAAATGATATCAGTGAGCTTAAATAAAATTACCTTTCAAACCCTTGCTCAAATACAACTCTTATGGTATGCTATGAAAAAAAAAAAGGATTGTTTGTGATAGGTTTTGTACCAATTGGACTGGGCCAGGATTATCAGTGATTTAGCAATTGGGGTCTTCTTCATGATATGGCCTAATGCAATAAAGCCAATTCCATGATGATGTCTGCTGTGAGACAAATACTTACTCAGGTCTTAGCCCTGATGATATCTCCTCAGAGGTAGGGGCCTAACTTGATCTTTGAATAGATACTATAGGTAGCTGCTTTTTCCTTTCTCACCTGGATTCCACATTTGTTACATAAATCTCCAGTTCTTGAGCCAAAAGCCTGTCATATTGTCTGCTGACCCCAAGAGCTATCAGTGTCCGGCCATAATAGCTGCCAATCCTGAGAGCCAGCAGAGCCGTCATTTGACTCTGCCAGCGACAGATCTCTTTTTCTGACTTTCATCTGTTCTTTCCCTGCTTTGTTTCACTGCTTCCTGGTCCAGTATCCCTGGCTCAGGAAGAGCTGTCAGCCTTAACCTTGCAGTTAAACTGGACAGGATGTGGATGAACCCACTTCTACAACTATGCAGGCTATTTTTCTTAATATAAACTTCTTTTATTTATCTACATAAGGGTCACTAGCTTTGATTCACGGTTGCAAAACTGAGTAAACTGTAGATTGTGACTCCATAGGAGGGTGCATAATCAAGCTGAGGGTAACAAAAGTTGCATAAAGAGTCCAAGGTGTTTCTGGTCTGTGTGGAAAATTTATCTAGTGCAAGAGGTTGCAAGTGGTAAAAGTTTAAAAAGCTATACTCTTGAAAACCCAGCATATTGTAGTATTCAACCATTTATTTTAAATTTATTTATTTTGAATACCTTTCTGTCAAGTACCCTCAGTAAAAGCTTGCAAGTGTTATATTAAGTTTCAAACTAAGGTCAGTACTGCTAGTGTTTTCATTTTGTTCATGCAAAATTGAATACTTTGAGAGATGTTGTGGCATTCACCTAACCTGGTGTCGATTTGAGAATTAAGACTGTAAGGGTGGAATCTAACCTGTCATTCTGGAGATAGTCAATGGGACCTCTGTGTGGGCATGGCCTTCTCTGAGAATTCTGGGAAATTCAGCGGTGGGATTGGAGGTGGGAGACTCACAACTCAGTCCCTTGGAGACACTCTACTGACAAGACACATGGCAGCATGCTGATAGAATCTGGGTCCTGGAAACTGGAGACCACTGCCAGCACTGGGATACTTCTTTGACCACCACTGGATACACAAGATTCTGCATCTACTGGCCTGTGATTGTTCTGGTGTCATTTCATGTGTTTTGTGAGTGTGAAGAGTCCTTATAGATTGGTGTCAGACATATGGGCTAATATTGGATTTATGATCTTGGATTGGACTTGGCTGGGATGTTTTCTCAATGTTCAATTGTTCTTGCATGGAAACCTCTTTCCTATACACGTGTGTACTTACAGATTTGTTCTCTAGTCTACCCAGACTAGCTACAGTTAGCCGATGGGAGCCAGAGTTAAGTCTAGATGTGCCGGATTGCAAAACTCATATTCTTAAACATACTCTCTACTCAACTTTTTACAAGGTAAATTCATAAAGATGCATGTGAAGAGTACTGGGTAATATCCAATTAGAATAGTCAAGTAAAACCAGAATTTAACATGCAAATAAAACAATGAAATAATTCCACTATCTTTAAAAGAGAAGGTTAAATAGACATTGATCTCAAATGTGTATCATACTCTTTAATAACATAAAACAATATTATCAAGTGAATTCTGCTATAACCCTATATAGGCTTTCTGTGGGTCTTAACTTACTGGCAAATATAATTTCACTTACACAAGAAGAACTACAGGTAGGTTTGAACCACTGACGTTGTGGTTAACTATTCATTTTTTAAAATTCACGTGTGCCACTAGCACTCCTTTTAACAATCTTTAGTATGGGAGAATTCATTTATATACTTGGGACATTTTTTTTATTCTAAATCATTTTACTGGGGGCTCATACAACTCTTATCACAATCTATATATAAGTCCATTGTGTGTCAAGCACATTTTCAATCCACTTCCCTCATCATTCTTAAAATATTTTCTTTCTACTTAAGTCCTAGGCATCGACTCCTCGTTTCCCCCCCTCCATTCCCCTGCCCTCATGAATCCTTGATAATTTGTAAGTTATTATTACTTTTTCATTTCTTATACTGTCTGATGTCTCCCTTTACCCACTTACCCATTCTCCATACCCCAGGGAAGAGGTTATATGTAGATCTTTATAAGCAGTTTCCCCTTTCTACCCCATCTTCCCTCCACCTTCCTGGTATCACCACCCTCCCCACTTGTCCTGAAGAGATCATCTGTCCTGGATTCCCTGTGTTTCTACCTTCTATCTCTACCAGTGTACATCCTCTGGTCTAACTAGATTTGTAAGGTAGAATTGATAGTGGAGAGGAATGAGCATTGAAGAACTAGAAGAAAGTTGTATGCTTCATCATTGGTACACTGCACCCTGACTGGTTTGTCTTCTCTCTGAGACCCTTCTATAAGGAGAAGTCCATTACCTACAGATGGGTTTGGGGCCCTCAATCTGTACTCTCCTTCATTTACAATAATATTTTTTTTAGTTCTTGGATACCTGTTACCTGACCCTTTTGACACCTTGTGGTCACACAGGTTGGTGTGATTGTTTGCTGCGGGCTTTGTTGCTTCTCAGCTTTACCTTCAAGTCTTTAAGACCCCAGATGCTACATCTTTTGAGAGCCAGGCACTATCAGCTTTCTTTACCACATTTGTTTGTGCATACTTTTGCCTTCAGCGATCCCAACATGAAGGTTGGTCCAAAGATGTACTTTGGGCATTTTTAAAAAGCTAAATCTAACTATTTCCCAATGAGCAAGTTTAATATACATTTTGGTAGGCATTAAAAATAAAAGGGAAAAGTCAGAGTTTCCAGAGGAAATTGCAAATAAGAACAATTGCAATGATGAAAACAGAGTGGATCAAAGAAGGACTCTTGAGAAGAAGCCAAATATAAAGTATGTGAAAATATTTCTCTTCCAGTTTAGTAATTAGATTCCATGCTGGTGGAGAAGTGGCAAGAACAAAACTAATTAAAATTAATAATAATAAATTTTGAAAAATACAGCAGTTTAATGCAACCAAAGGATTGTTTGTGGTATCATGGCCTGAGCATTGGGTTGATAGCTCCATGGTCACTGGTTCAAATATGACTTCTCCTATACAGATTTGCATTGTCTGAAAAACTAAGGATCAATTCTATGCTGTCTTGTAGAGTTATTGGTTGGAATCAACTTGATGGCAGTGGATTTTTCCAACCTATTTCATTGAATGTCTACTATATGCCAGAATCTAATCTGCTGTTATTCAATGCCAAAGATTAAGTTCTGAATCATTGTTTGTGAGCCTATGCTCATCACAACAAAATATTCCCGGTCCTGTGTTATTGCTATTTGAACCCATGGTTGTAGTCAGGTCACTGTGCCAATGCATCTTGTTGAGGACATTCTCCTTTTCCTCTAACCCCTTACTTTAGCAACTATGAGGTCTTACTTCAGGCCCTGGTCCCTTCATTTCCATTGTCTTTCCATCTGAGGATATTACCCTCTGTCTCCTTTATTCATCATGCATGTGAGGCAATTGAAAATATCATGTCTTGGATCAGTTTCATCTTAGTCTTCAAAGTAACATACCTGCTTTTCAACACATTAAGGAGGTTTATAGAAGCAAATTAATTCAATGCAATCCCTCATCTGATCTGTTGACTCTTGCTTTCATGTGTATTCATGGTGGATTCAAACAAGACAGAATCCTTCACAGTTTCAATCTTTCCTGTGTGTACCATGATATTAACTACTGGTTCAGTTGTGAGGATATTGGTTTTCTTTGCATTGAATTGTAATTCATACAGAAGGTTGCCATCTTTTATTTTCATCATAAGGTGCTTAATTTCTTCTCATTTTCAGCAAGCAAAGTTGTGCCATCTAGAGACAATGTTGTTAATATGACTTCCTTCAATCCTGATACCACATTCTGCTTCCTATAATCTACTTACCTTGGTTCAAACTATGCACTACCTACTTTTCCTGGTTGCACAATTGCCTCTTTATCCATGTATAAGTTCTCAGCGTGTGTGATGAAATATACCGGAATTTTCCTTCTTCTCAAGGCTATCCAGAGTTTATTGTTGATGGAATACTGATGGCATTGTCTGTTACAGGGCAAGACCAGAGGTTTGAAACCAACAGCCACTGTAAGGGGAAAATGATACAACTGTCTATTCCCATTAAGACTGACCTTCTGTGAAACCACAGAAGTAGTGATAGCTTGTTCTAGAGGGTCCCTCTGAGTCAGAGTCAATGTGAGGGCAGTGAGTTTGAGTTCTGTGGACATTCGAATACTTTAAGAGAAAAGGTCCAATTCAAACAGAGACTTCTAAAGGGATCTGCTAATCCAGTTAAATCAAAAGCAGGGTGGTTAACTTAGAGGGTTATCAAGAATTATTTCTTTGGGCATTAAGATTACCAAAGAAGCATTGTTGACATTCTTAAAGGACAAAGGACAATCACAAGTATATTTTTAGAAAATATTTTTATGAAAACTGAAAAATGTATTGGTGAGAAAAAGACCATGAATGTTGAGATGACACCCCTCCCCCATCATGACAAAGTACCCGCTCATTCTTCGAGGGTGAAAAGAGGACTCCAAGGAGAATATTTTGGGGAGACCTGATCTCATCTAACCCTTCAGCCCTTATCTGGTCCCTTTAGAATCCCCCCCCCCAAACTTGAATAACATGTAATCAGAAGGAACACACCTTGAGTGCCTTAAAGATGACAAAACTACAGTTAACTCATGATGTAGATCTAAGAACACATACTTCTTTGGGGGAGGGCTAAAGCGCTGGGAAGACTGCTTTCAGATGTGTGTACACTTTGTAAAGGACATATCAAGGAATCAATAAATTCACATCTTGATTTGTATTTCTTTTGAGACTTCTATGGTTTCATATATACATGTGTGTGCATTTATGTGATATAGGTATATTTAACTTACTCTTACTCTTGATTCAGGGATCAAGTAAATGGTCATTGAGACTAGCGAGGATTAATCAATGCATGCAACATTTGAATAATCGAAATCTGATTAAGCCTAAATTTTCTCCTTTCCTCTTAAAGGACATCAAGACTTCATCTCCTGTGCTTGGGACATGTTGTCAGGAGAAATCTTCGTGCTTGATAAAGTAGAGGAGCAGTAAAAAAGGGGGCGTGGCTCTTGATGACACGGATTGACACAATGACAGCAACAACAGCTCAGCCATAGGCTCACGTTTGAGGATTGCCTAGGGCCTGGCAATGGATATTTCCTTTGGTTGTACATAGAGCTGTATGAGCAGGAACCTAGTGGATGGGCTCTACCCACAACAGCCATCTTCTTGGATGTTCTCACATGGTCATTATTGTTAATTATTTTATTTTTAGATTGAGGTTTTCCTCTCAATGGCTATCAACAATGATTTATAAATTTGATATGGAAACTCTAGTAAAGATGGATTTCTACTTCTTCCGGAATAGCTTTTTTGGATTCAAACCTGCTTTCAGAGCTGAAAACATTTGCCAAGTTTGTGTCACAAATTAGACATCAGAGAAGCAGGCAGCAAGTTTGTTAATTATTGGGATTAATTTAATGAACTTATTCTCATTAGGCTTTATGAGCCATGCTGTACACAGTAACGTGCAAAAGTCCACACCATAACACAGTG
Organism: Nesogale talazaci; assembly: GCA_004026705.1. Taxonomy (NCBI): domain Eukaryota; kingdom Metazoa; phylum Chordata; class Mammalia; order Afrosoricida; family Tenrecidae; genus Nesogale; species Nesogale talazaci. Next base: position 36,582 of record PVJH01004112.1, on the reverse strand, counting down.
ATGTCAGTAAGTAATTAAAGACACTGATGAGAATTTTTGCAGAAAAAAGCAAGGTGCGGCAAATGCTTTGTTTATAACAGCATTATTAGATGGAATTAAGGGTTGCTAATTACAGAGAATTAAGTAGAGATTATTTTAGTTGCAACAAATTAAGAGAGAAGTCAGTTTGGCTCCCCAAACAAATGTTGAATATACACATAAATCATAATGTTTTGCAGCAGACGCTTCATCCTGGGTGTGATGAGCTATGTAATAGTGTTTTACTGCCACATGATCTGGAAGTAGGCACAGTTTGTCATCAGATGGATTTTAAAAGTGTTGATCTTTTAGAAAGAGAATCTCACACTTCAAATGGCCTCATGATAGAAAACACATGAAACAGATGTTCTTTTTTTCAGTCTATTGGCACTTTGTTGTTATCCTTGCTGATACAAAGAACACTGGAGAATGATGATGAATAAAATGTAAAATCACATACACCCATTTCAACATAGATTCTATATCACCTTCCCTTCTCCAAAAAATTTTTTTTCTACTGTATCCAATCTGGCCACAAAAACAAACAAACAAGAAAAGAAACTGCTTAAGCATGCAAATACAGTTTTCTGATGTTCAAGGGACAAACAATTGTGTCAACTATAGATCACACTTCACCTTATTTCACAGAGAACCAATTGAAGATACTTAAACAAAAGAGTGTCTTTGAAGTGTGGAATAATAAAGTTAAGTGATTGAGAAATGGGAGTTAAAGAAATATTTAAACAGATTTCAGGACTCTGAACATGGTTCCTTGTCTTATTTGTAGCTTTACAAACTCAAAATACAAGCTTGTCATTTACCACCCCCTTGCATGTATAAAGAGGCTTAGAATTCACAAGCTTCCTAATAGAGCAAAGTGGGATAATAGGCATTCTGTTTCATTAAAAGGATGATTTAAATGGATGGAGATTACTATGATGCTGATAATGGCGGTGTTCATGATGACGATGAAGACCAGAATGTAGTAAGAATAAAATAATCTATGCCATCTCATTGCTGTTCAGTCAATGTTGACTCATACCAACCCAATAGGACAGAGTGGACCTGCCTGATGAGATTTTTCCCAGCTATACAGAAGCAGACTGTCACAGCATTCTCCCATGGAGTCACCAGTTGATTCAAATGACCAGCCTTTAGGTGAGCAGTCAAGAGTTAGCCTAGCACTAGCAGACTCCTTGGTGATAGTGACAATGGTTAGTCAGAATTGTGAATTAAACTTTGTTTCAGATGTATGTGAAAGGGGGGGTCACTTTCTCCTCTCAACTCTAGAATTGCTTTTATGTCCTCATTACGTAGACCAGGGTAATGCCATATCTGACTATCGCATAAAAGAATATGTCCTGGGTGTGTCAAAAGAACAATGTTTCTGTTGCTATGGTGATTCAATATGACATGTAGCTGAATTTGTATGCATATGCATAAATCACATTACACAGTGAAGTATTTTGCTCATGTGGTTGCATTGTTTAATCAAACTTAATTTAAAAAATTAAAGTGTCACTCCTTTAATTAGATGTCTCCTGTCATGTGTCATTTCTTTGTTTCCACGAGTTTGCTAACTTATCAGTGGGTTGGATGTTTGGAGGGTGTGCAGGTTTGTGAATGTGTGTATTTCCTGTGTTTACATTCTTGTCTTCTAGGTTTGATTGCAAGTGATAATACTCAGAATGGATTTCTTAATTAAACTTAAAGATATGTACACCCTGAGGCTACAGAGATGGACCCAGCTAATAAATCAGATATCAATAAATAATAATAAAGAAGCATGGCATTTAAAAAGCAGGCTTATGGATTTCATGTGAAATAGTCCCACTGCACAGTGGAGTAGTTCAGCAGGATTAAGATAATTTATTTAGTACAATTTCAAAACAGGATTTCCAGGCCCATGTGACTTCCCTTAATAAAATCGTCCCCTCAGATATCTAATTTATTCACAGTTGAAACCATGAGCAGACAGCAAGAGAGTTCTTCATTACACTTTTAAAGGATGCCTATCTCTGAAAATCAACTCCAGTCAATTTTATCAAAGAGTGTTTTTGAATGGTGGATGACTCATACAATATGTCTGATGTATTCATTATTAAGGGATAGGAAGGAAACTATTAGGGAGTTTAAACATGTATATTCATTCCCTGAACATGGTAGAAACTGTGAGTGGTTATGATCATGAGAAAAATAGGGTAAAATATATCTATTAGCCCTTTCAGAAAATGTTTTACTCTATTCCTAAAGGTGTTTATACACTCTTCCTGGGAACCAAACTTTTACAAAGGCTACTTTGGATAATATCTATCTACTGGGTAGAGAAGCACATTGACAAGTAAGGCATGATTACTAAAATAGATGTGTAGGTATATATGGAACATGGGGGAAAGAGAATTTAATTATTTCTTTGAATGTGAGAGACAATTTCATCCAGTTGTCAAAAGAGATGAGTTTTGATGAATGAGATTTTTCTTGGTAGAAAATGAAGGTGATGTGGGTTGGACTATTCTGGGGATAAAAGGGATCAGAGCACAGGCTATGAAGTTGGATTGCCTTGAGTTGAATATCAAGTCTACATTTACTAGCTTTCTGTCTTGGGAAAGTAATGAAATAATTTTAGTACTTCTTATCTTATTCATAAAATAAAAGTAATAAGAGAGCTGTGGCAAGCTATAAGAAATTTATATGAAATGATGAACTTGTGTCCAGCAGTTAGTAAATACTCAATGTTATTTATAATAAAAATATGTTGTTCTCAAATTGAGATTCATGGTATATGCTTGGTGTGGTTTATATATAAATATATGAATGATTAAAAATACCTGAATGATGGCTTCTCACAGTGGTAAAAAATGAGTCCAGATACACAGGAAATAGACAAAGACAGGTTTTATATAGCATTTTCACATTACTTAAATGCAATTAAAATCAAACAAATCATTTTTAAATGGAGCCAAACATGTTCACAGATTATAAGTGTTGAATGTTATGAGTCCAGGGGATAATATTGGGTGTTTCTAGATGGATGGTGGCATTCTTTGAGACTAACAAAGGCCACGTTTATTAACAGAACATAATGGGTATTCTTCAACAGGTATATATATATACACATATATATATACACACATATACACACATATATAAATTCAAGAAACATCTTTGTACTGCTTGTCGAATATTTATTTGTTCCATGCATGCCCTTTTTCTCTAGCCATTGATCACCATTTTGTGGATAGTACAATGATAGATACTGAACTGATGTTGCACTCAATGACTAGACATAAAATCAATGCCTTTCTGATATGACTGTGGAACACATAGCTAGTTGTGGAATGAACCTCACAGAATTAGTAAGAGGACTAAATCGTAAGTCGGAAAAGGAAGGGACAAATTGTGGGGCAAAATGAGTACTCTAAGAACTTTTTTCTTCTTTCAATGTTGCAGTTTTAATGGAAGTTGTGGGCAAGACTGTTTTACTCTCATATCTTTTTCAAATGATTCTTCCTTATACTTTCCCCTTTCCTTTCTACATTGGTGAGACTTGGCTTTCCATTAAACAATCTCTTTGTGGTCTTGGTCCATTTTTAGCCTTGTGAAACTGACTTTCTGGAGTGAATGCCCACAGGGACAGAGGTGCCATTGGCTTTCCCTTGCTGCACCCACTCAAGGTCGATGCACCTGTTCAGTGTCAACAACCTATTTCTTCCTGTAAACCTGGACCACTTTGCCAATCAGCTGGACTTCGCAGTGTCCTTCACCACCTGAAATTCATCATCATGGCACATAGGCATGGAGCAAACTTATTTCTATCACAGATCCTTAGAAAGGGGAAGATCTACTCTTCCTATTAACATGGGAAGGTGCATTAAAATGCCCTTTCTGGTGTTTGCTCTGTTTGGAAGTCATAAAGGGATTGAATTTTATTTGGATGACTGTTACTCCAGCAAGGCCTTCAACAGGCTCTAATACATGACTGTATTAGAGTGTCCAGCTCTCTTCCTTCTCTCTAGAGGGAGAAATGAAAACTCTGAACACAGAACATTTTAATTTTCATTCCCAAAGTTCACCCTGGTTTCATCTTGGATTAAAGGAACTAAAGGGTACTAACTTTTGATACACATTTGAATGTCCTATTTCACTGTAGCCAGTCCCTCTCAAGTTTCGTTGTCACATGCGGAGGGGCTCAGGAAGCAGACTCAGTGGGGAAAATCCCATGCAGTATGTTTACTAGGGATTCCACATGGGCTCCCCACCTTTGGAGTCTAAAGAGAGATGCAGAATTGGACTGAGGGGAAGTGTGGTTAGGATGACATCTAGTGCACGTCTCAGCTAGCTCTGTCTTTGATGGGAAAGGTTTAGAATTTTATAAAACATGGCCTTCAGCAAGGTACATATCTTAACAAGCTATAGCCTATGGGAGAGTTCAAACAAAAGGGCTTTCAGTGTTTTGTTTTGTTTTGTTACAGATGGGAGGGTAAGAGAGGCTGCTTGGGCTTTATAAGCCCACAGGCCAAGTATTGGATGTATGGTGCCATTGAAGAGGGCATTACAGTGAGTGAAGCTATGTTCTTGGGTCAAGAAAATTATGATGAAGGCTGCCAGTTGGTACTCAGATATGCAGAAACAGAATCTATCCCCTTCAGTTCCAAAGGTCACATGATTGGCATAGTACATCTTCTATATTAAATAAAAAAATAATTTAATTCAGTTGAACATCTTGTTCCTCATGAAACTCCTCAGCCTCTATTTCTTCATAGCTATATTTTTGCTAAACTGTTTCTTATTCTAGCTCTACTTTTTAAAAATGCAGTTTCAAGAACTTAAAATGTGCAATCTTCCATCTTTTTCTGGCCTATTTTAAGTTATTTAAAACATACTCATTTCCTGGTTTTGATACCTTAATTTAATATTTACATATTTTTAAAATTTGTAAAAAATAGTCTTTTAAAAAGTTTTACATTTTAAAATTGTTTATTTCTTCATTTCTTTTGAAAGATGCCTTTTTCATTGTGTTCTATGACACCAAGTACCTGGACTTCTATCTACATCTCCAATGCTATTTTATAAAATTTTGTATTACAAGATAATTTTATTGAGGGTTCTTACAACTCTTATCATAATCCATAAATCAATTGTATCAAGCATATTTGCACATCTGTTGCCATCACTGTTCTCATCATTTACTTTTCATTGAACCATTGGTATAAGCTCCTGTTTTTCCCCCCTTCCCTCCTTCTTCCTACCCTCAGGATCCCTTGATAAATTATTGTTTTATGGCTATATTATGTATGTAGTCGGTTCCCCTTCTATCCTTCCTTTCCTCACCTTCCCCCAACTCTCCTGGCCTCATTACTCTCATATGCTGTTCCTGGATTCCATGTGTGATGAGCTGTTTTCTCTGGTCTGTATCTGTGCACATGATTCGATCTAGCCTGCCATGAAAGATAGAACTGAGGTCATGATAGTGAGGGGTGAGGACACCTTTCTTTCTGACATATATTTTTCCTGAGATTGCTCTGCAGACATTATGTTCAATGGTCTGCACATTATTTTTCAGTCCTCCAGTTAAAGTTTCTACCTTCATTCAGAAGATTTTCATATGTATATTTCCAGTTCAGACCTTTCTATAGGGTTCCAAACATATCTTGGGCATAGAGATTTCACAGTAGCATTGCTCAGTAAACATACCTAAAACATGATTGGATACAATTAACTTGCCAGTTTCTTATTGGTTCAAAACATGATTTTTTCAGCCAAAGAGATAGCCAGGTGGAGGCTGAATTTAATAATTAGATTATCTGGTTCTTTTGAGACTTTGGTTCACTAGGCTTCAAATGGGGCTTTGAATGGATTCATTCCATCCGACTGGCTGCTGAGAATTGTCACTTCCAACCCAGATATACTGGATCAGAATCTGCATTTTACATAGGTCTCTAGAACCCCTGGAAAGCTATACTAATGAACTGGGGATTTTAAAAAAGTAGACATGGATTCAGTATATTTTCCTAGAAAGGGAAATTCTTATTAGAAGGTTAAATCTGAATTAAGTAGTTCAAAGTCTTGGCTTGGGTACCTAAGAAACTGAGTTATTTTTAAAATTATCTCAAGTGATTCTTATAATTATTGAGTTGTACAAAACACTGCTGTAGGCATGCTTTTTAAAAAATGGGGTCTTATTTGATTTTCTGTTCTCCTCACCTCTACATTTTATATTTTCAATTTCCTCATATGCAAATGAACTTTAGACAATGAATACGAAAGAATAGATGTCTTTTAATTATGGTGCTAGTAATGAATATTGAAAGTACCATGAATTGCCAGAGAACAAAGAAATATGGAGACAAGAAATGTGGAGACAGGAAAACAGGGGTCTTAAACCCCGTGTTCCAGAATGTGAATGCAGAATGATGGCATGGAGTGGGGAGCCAGTGGAGGAGTCTAAAGGCCCAAACCCAATCCCAACTATGGGGACAGCTGCCTCTTCCCCCCATGGGAGGTTACCTTAGAGGACAGCAATGAAGGTGCAGCTCAGGGAGAGGGGCATGCCTGACCAGAGCACAAGGGAACAAATCAAGGGTGAGAAAGAGAGAATGGAGTGCATCCTGACCCACTGAACCTTGAGAATGATACCCCCACCCCCCAGAAGAGCCAATGCACATAGAAGACCATATGGCTGGCCCCACAATGAAACATGGTGGCACTTGCTGACCCAAGGCCCTATGCCATGGAGAAACAGGGTCGGGATTGTATCCTGTCTGCCCCAACCACACCATGGCAAAAGACAAAGGATGTGCAACAGAGCATGGAGTTCCTGAGGGAGTGTCAAGGATATACTTTGGGGCCAGGGTGTGGCACCTCATCGGACTCAACCAGGGGACACTCCTGGTGGCCAAAGAACAGACCTTGAACTATTTGCAGGTTTTTATTTTGCTATTATTTTTATTTTTAGCATATATATATCTTATGGACATTGGTTTTTTGTTGTTGTTGTTATCATCCTTTTATTTTCTTTGGTCACTTCATCTTAGGATGCCTTGTTTTCTTGTACATATTGTTATCTCTGCAGGTCTATCTAAATAAGATAGGCTGGATGAACACTCTGGAGGAGAAAACAATGGAACTGATGCTTCTTGCAGGAGGGGTAGGGGATCACATGGGAGATTGGGAGGAGGAAAGGAGGCAGTATTGACCAACCCAGAGATGAAGGAACAAGTGATTCAAAAATTAGTGACAAACTGGGTGTGAGAGATCTGACAGAGATTGATCAAGAATAATATAACAGAGAGAAAATACTGAAACCCAAATGGAGGCTGAGCACGATAGTGAGACAAGAGGAAAATAAAAGGAAATATAAGCAAGAACTGGGGGCAGGTAAAGGGCATCTATAGATTTCTAACTATAGGTATGTACAGAGGCCAATATATTTACATCTGATGATGGGGAAATAGATTTCCATGCACATACTAATAGGATTAGTATTAAGACAGCAGATGGGCATTGGACCTTCACTCAAGTACTTTGCTGTATTAAAATGGCAGTCCATGATGCTCACCTTTCCGACATTATCACTCAAGACAAATGTGTGCACAAGACAAAAGTGATGAAGAAAGCTGATGGTGCCCCGTGATCAAAAGATGTAGTGTCTGAGGTCTTAATGGCTTGAAAGTAAACAAGGAGGGAGGGAAATTACAGGGAGCTGATACCAGGGGCCAAGTGGAAGGAGGATATTTCAAGAATGATGATGGCTTCAAATATGCAAATGTGGATGTGATGGGTAGGTTTGTTTATGCCAACACGGCCACAGAAGATTGGTGGATCTGTTGTGACGGCACAGCCAATGAACACGCAGAATGAATTGAAGGGCAGATACAGGAAGTGCTTCTCAAGTCCCGCCCCCTCTCTCTCTGTTGTTGTTTCCTGATCTTCGGACCAGAGAGTGGCCTTGTTGGTCCTGTGCCTCGGCCTTCAAGCAACACTACCTGTGGGACACCTAATCGTGGACTTTGTCACTGTGAGTTGAGGATCCTTCAAGCCCTACTTCGCCACGCTTCTGGGATATACATCTCTTGAGCTGGGGACTGTTGGACTCTGTTATCTGGCTGACTGTTGGAGACAGTTGGTGACTGTTATTGACTGTTGCTCTGCCGTTTGCGGCCTGTAACCAGATAGCCTGGATTGCTCTACAGAGGACTATTCAGCGGCCCTCAAGAATTGAAGCACTGCTAGTCTTGTAGTTGCCTCACGCAAGTGAGTTGCACTGAGCAATCTGTATTGCTTTATAGTTAACTTTCTCTTTTTATTTTATATATCTTAAGTGAGTTGCACCAACAATCTGTATTGCCTTATAGTTAACTTGTTATCTTTTTATCTTATATATCTTTCTCAGTATATAAACATATAAAAAGGCATTACTAGTGTCCTGAATTTTATTTCTCTAGAAGAACCCTGTGTGACACAGTGGACTACATACAAATGATGTATGAATTGATCATGATAGTTGTAAGATGAGCACCCAATAGAATTTTTTTTAAAGTGTATCCAGAATGCTCTGTGGGAATGAGGATGGGGAGGCCTTGTTTCACATCCTATGGACCTGCTCTCAGGACATAGGGATCTCTGGAAAAAGGGTATCAAAGTTGGCAAGAAAGAGGGTCCACCAAAAGAGGAAGAACCTCAACCAGATGGATGGACACAGTGACTGAAATAAAGGGCTTCACGAAACCCACAGAGAGGAGGATGGCGCAGGACTAGGCAGAGTTTCACACTCAGTGACACTTATTCACACAGTCTTATTGTTGAAATCAGTAGTTCTTTCGTATTGTGCCTCAGCTCAAGGAGACCTGGTGGTGTGGGCCAGTAATTGTGGGGCTTATAACCATTAGGCCAGGGGTTCACACCTATCTGCTGCTCCTTGGGAAGAGGATAGGGCTGTTAGCATAAACAGTTACAATGTCTAGGAAGCCCTTCCATGGCTGGTCTGAGTGGACAGCAACTTGGTGGCACTGTGTTTTTAGAGGCCTTTTCTCAACCTCCTGTTTCATTGGCTTGAGTTCTGGGTCCTCTCTCATCTGCACTCATCAGCTGCTGTCTTTTGTATGCAATCTCCATTTCACAGCATCTGACAGTGTATTGCAGACTTCTCAAACACTGTCTTGGATAAGTTCTAGATTCTGTTCCCTTACACACTTACATTTACCATGTTGGAAATCCTTGTGAGCAGCTTCAGTCTGTCCTCTAGGGGTCTGGTTGCTTCGTGGTGATGAGTTGGAAACCACCAGCTGCTCCTCCAGGTTATAGACTGTCTTAGACACTCATGGGGCTGTCCAGGCATCAGCATCAACTTCAGAACAGCAAGTTTAGTTTGTTCTCGTTGCTATTTGAATAAGGGCATTGTGGGTCAGAACTGACTGAGGAGCCGTAGGTTTAGTTTAATGTTCAGGACAAGGAGCCAGGAAAAGGAGCCCTGATAGCGCTGATGGATAAGCCCATTTGCATTGTATTTAAAGAACACTCCAATCTCTCTAAAGCCCTTCATACAAAAGCTGTTGCTGAATGAGCTTACTTATGTTATTGAAAAAAGGTAACCTTATAACCATGTAGTTACTTCTTTAGCTATCTAATAGAGGTAGGTTTAACTCTCCCTTTACACTTTTGGATTTCCATTCTGTCAGCATTTTGTTGGTCCATCTTGCTTTCTTTTTGCTTTCTGTCTTTCAGGGCTCTGTGATCCAGGCATGCATAACAATACTTAATGATGGGCTTTCACACATTTTGCCTCTTCTCCCGCAAATCAAACTTGGTCCACTGAGAGGCTGTGTTGTCTTTGAAGGACACTCTAGTTACCACAGCAGCAAGGAAGTAGATCTATATTTGCAGCTGGTCCTTGCCCAGGACTCTCTCAAACACTGGATGATAAGAATGTGAAGACCAGAGCACCTTTTAACCTTTTTGTTTTTTAATCCCCTAAAAGGTTAGCAACCCAGATACTTTTGCACAATGATTTACTGAATTGAATTAGGCACATTGAGTTGTCAAATTTGAGGTCTGATGAAAATGATCTCCAGTCAGGCACTTGGTAATGAACATATATGTGTGTTGTCTTCATTTGTTTTCTCTCGCCATGTCTATGGGCTCTAACCTCCATTGCAAAGGCTACACAGAACTGAGACAAAATTCACAATTAAAAGGTTTTATTAAGAAAATTAACAGATTGAATGACAGTGAGAAATGCTCAGGATAGTTGTTTATCAGGACATGTTACAAAGTTCCTTCATCTCTGTTAATAAATGTCCAAAGAAGCTTACCACTCCACTGGAATCCTCAACCCAAAGGCACTCAGTTCAAATTCTGTGAGTCAGCATACCCCAGCTCTCAGAATTAGGTGCCCAGAAATCCCATGTCCACAAACTAGCCTCCTATGCAAAAGTATGTCGCTTTACTTGATCTGTGGGTTGGGAAGTCCATTACTCTTGTTCTATATCCTGGCTCCGAGTTCTCCTCCTGAGTCTTTGATGATATAGCTGTCTTCTGAACCCAGGAAACTCATGGGGCAGGATCTTGGATCCAAAGGATGTAATTCACTTCGGCCTTTTGCAGATAGTAAGATCCTACCTCATCCTTCTCAGAGTCTTTTTATACACAGCAGGGTAACACTCCAGGAAATCCTGTTCACACTTACTACTTACTTATTGCAATCCTGTTCACACTTGCCTCTTATTAGTATTTTCTCCTGCCTGCTTACCAACCCTAGGCAGGAAAAGGTCTTTTGGTCGGGGTTAAAAGTTTTGTCCGGAAAAATAAGTTTTATTCAGAAGAAGCGCATTACATAGTCACTGGTCCTACAACCAAAGGCGTTAGCAACCAAAGAAGGAATGATCCTAGAATAGTTCTTAGGGGATAGAAAACAAAATAAAATTATAATGCAATATTCACACAAATAATGACTAGTACAATGATCTGAAGAAAAAGGGGGTGGAAGTAATATAATCAAATGTATAGCCTCAGTCTTCTGTACACACTTGTTTCTACTTTTTTTCTTTTGATAATAAACTCTAAATTAAAAAAAAATCTATACTAAACACTAACAGACTGTTGGAGGTACTATTAAATTACAAACAAACAACCCAACAAAAAATAGCAAAGTGTTCTGAAACACAACTCAGGATCCACTAGAAACAGTAGATTAGAACTTCAACTTCATTTGTGAGCATGCACTTTAAGGAGAATCTCCGCTGCTTTGGAAGGTTTCCACCTGTGGTAGTTTATATCATAGTCCATTTAAGGATTAAGTGTATATATGTGGAGTCTAGCCTGTCAATCAGATCAAAGCCAATGAGACTTCTGTGTAGGCATAACCTTCTGCTGAGAATTTTGGGAAATACAAGACTTCCTCCATGGAGGTGGGAGACAACGTTCTGTCTTTGCTCACATGCTGGGAGACATAGCAGCTGACAAGGTCACTGGATCCAAATATTTTCTTCCCATTTCCTGTGATCTTCTACATTGGGCATCATTGCATGTTTTTTGTGAGTCTGAAGAGGATTTTATAGATTGCTGCTGGACATATGAGCTAATATCAGACATATGGACTTGATCTGGCCTGGTCTGGTATGCTTTCTCAATGTTCAATTGCTATTGTATACAAATCTCACACATATGTGTGTCCATGGATTTGTTTCTCTCACCTACCCATACTAACACACCAGGCCTCTGATTCCTGGCCCTATGAGAGAAGAGTAAACATGGTGGGACAAGTGTGAGATTCTTCAAGTTAATGGCCTTTTAGGAAAAAGAAGATAGAAAACAGTAAAACTGAAGGCCCGACTGTAAAGGTTAGTTGAAATATGCCATCAATTAATAGGTAAACTGCTGTAGTGTGGGCTTTAGAAGATTCACATTCTTCTACTGTGGTGTTTGAATGAGGGCATCTGTTGCCAGCATTTTTGAGGAAAAGCAAGAGGATGGGAATCAAATCTATGATATTCTGTGCTCCCTGGAATCCCTTCAGAGATGTGTGTGTGGAGGTGTGTGTGTGGGCTAACATTGGAAACCCAAAAGGCTGCCTAGAGAGGAAAGGAAAGGTAATCACCCCTTGTTCAGTACCCAGGTAATATCATGTGCCTTATCACATGAAATCCTAGCATAAGGTGAGAGAGGCTTTTCCGTCCCTATTTTACAGGTGAGCAACGAGGATATATGACTTGGCTAAATCCATTGAGCTAGTGTTTTCTACAGGACACTTCTTGTGTCCAAACACAGAAACATATTGAAATTTCTTCAGGAAACAAAGCCCTTATGGAAGAAGCACACCAGCCAGTGTGATCTTGAGGTGTCAATGGGATCAGGTATCAAGTATCTAAGACCCAGAACAAAACCATACCCAAGGGAGGTGGGTCATGAAGTGGAGACCCAATGCCAACCTGTAGAACATTGGCCAGTTCCTCACAGAGAGATCATATGGATGAGATGAGTCAGGGTATAGTTTAGCACCAAGGAAACACACAACTTTCCTCTAGTTCTTTGTTACTCCCTTTACCCTAAATACATGACCTCAATTCTACCTTACAAATCAGATTAGACCAGAGCATGCGCACTGCTACAGATAAGAGCCTGAAACACAAGGAATCCAAGAAATACATACCCCTCAGGGCCAACAGTGAAAGTATTATTAGGGGGTGATGGGGGGGGGGGGGAGAAAGGGAGAATTGATTACAAGGATCAATCTAAGACTCCCTCCCAGGGAGTCAGAGAATTGATTACAAGGATCAATCTAAGACTCCCTCCCAGGGGGCGAATAACAGAAAAGTGGGTGAGGGGCGACAGAGGACAATGTAAGACGTGGCGATAATAATCTATAACTTATCAAGTGTTTGTGAAGGAGGGTGAATGTGGAAGGGGTGAGGAAGTAATGGGTAGCTGATATCAGCACCTCAAGTGGGAAGAGATGCTGCGGAAATGACAATGGTGGCATGTGTGCAAATGTATTACAGAAAAATCGATATGAGGCTAGTCCCAATAAAGGGTATACCCCTTTGTATGTTCCTTTACATTCAGTTGGCAGGTACAATCGAGTCAGGATAAACCAGCTATTGGAAAAGGTCAACGTGTTTCATAAGGTACAACTCAAACTCTCACTCCCACAAGTCACTCTTGGCTCACAGCAACATTATTTAACAGGACAGAACTGACCCTGTGGGTCTCTGAAGCTGTCATTCTTTACAGAATTAGGAAGTCTTCTCTTTCTCCCCCAGAAAGGCTGGTAGTTTCGAACTGCTGACCTTATGGTTCACAGCCCCATGTGTCATCAGTACAACACTAGAAATCCTCTAGTAAAATAGAGGGCCAGTACAAAAGAAGAAGGCATTGGGACAGATGGATTGACCTGGTGGCTCTACAAATGGGCTGAAATACCAGAATCCCTGTGAGGCTGGAGCAGAAGCAGTCAGGGCTTGATTCTGTTGTCCACACGGTCGCCATGTGTTGAAACTGACTCAGGCACCTAACAACAGGGGAGTCCTTGAAATATCAATTTCATCCACAGTTAACTCTTCTCTCAAAAGGGCTATCCTCATGTTAATTATGAAAAACAGAAATGAATAAATGAATACTGGAATAAGAATCAACTAAGTTTCTATGGACTCTCAATGTCCAGCTCTAGCCCAGCTCATCCAAAAAGGCATACATCATGGTCAGATGAAACATGCAGTCATTAGGGAAAACTTTGTGTGCTAGCAAGTGGAGAGGGAATTGGAAATTCTCAGAGAACCATTCAACCATGTGGTAATCTGTCTCTGAGGAAAGGTGAAAGAGAAAGAAGAACAGATGTAAGCATCTTAGATTGCTTTACCTATGTCATGATACAAAATCAGTTGGCTGAGAAATCACTCTTGGACCTTGCACAGGGTCCCTGTCACACTAAGCCATCTCCAAGGAAAAGTCAGTGACAAGTATGCTGTCAATAGTGTGGATTCGGTGCAAAGGAAAGTACAACTTTCAGAAGACAGAAGTCACTCCCTTGATCCATGATGTTCTCCATTGTGAGAGGTATCAAAGTGTCTTCCAGTGGGTGCCACACAGTTGTATACAGTTCTATATGTATACACATATTTATATATCAAAGTGGGAAAGAGAGAGTTTTAATTGTGTTCCTCCATATATAAGCTATTCAAACATCGCTTTCTCTTGTCTACCCTCCCATTCTCTTTGTCCTCATGCAAATCCTCATGCAAGGATAGCACCATTAGTTTTTATTCATTTGCTGCCATTCCAGTTAGACCAAGCACAAGCAAAAATGAACACATCATTCTGTCTACCATGTTGTATCAGACATGCCTGAATAGATACGTTTGTGCTGTTTTCCTTATTGGTAAACTATATGGTATGCCATCATTTACTACATGCTATTTTCTGGGAAATTCAAGGAAATAAAGTCAATGTTTGTTAGATCCTAGACTTTTCCCACAAATTCCTATATTTGTTTTGAGTGAGGAATATCACTTTCTAGGAGGTACCCCCCAAAAAGCTGGAATTGAATTAGGTGGAAAAGAACATTCATAGTATGCATTTTTTTCCCCCAGAAGGTGAGCATCCAGAGCTTGTTATGAGTTAATGCACCCAGTAGTGGCACCTGGGAAGGTACTCACTCTCTTGTCACAGTGATTTTTTTCGTGTCTGTGAAAGAAGTTTCCCATGAATCTCATTTTTTTAATGTTTGATTTAAGAGAAGAGTGTGTAGTTATGAAAATTTATTTCCTGCTTGAGAAAAATGCCACAGAAATTGAACTTCTCTTACAAAGCAGCACTATGGGGAAAAAAAAACTCAGGTGTAAGAGTAGTTTTCTCATTTCAAAGCAGGTGAGATGTTGATTGATTACAAACCTTGTTTGGGATGTCCAGAAGTACTCAAATGGATGAAAATGTCGACTCATGAAATAATTGGCTGAGAAAATATGTAACAGTGAATGACAGAAAAGGCCTGTCGGTGACCGACAGAATGGGTTTTGCCACCACATTAATGCGTCTGCTCATGCAGTCATCTCAGTGCACCCATTCTGGGCAAAAAGAAACACAGTGTGCCTCTCTTCTTCCATGGCCCTGTTGCACTGAACCCCACTTCATGCATGAGACCTCTTTTTGTTTCTGAGAATGAAGAGGGACATGAAAGGGCAGCCATTGAATGATACAGAAGAAGTGTGGGAAAAAAATGAGGGAGGTGATGTCAGTCATCCAAACAGAGACATTTGAAATGTTTTCCCAAGAATGGAATCTCAGATTTGACAAATGTATTAAGTGCATAAGAGAGAGTACTTGGAACGTGAGAAATTGGTGGTTTAAAAAAAATACACAACTTTGAAAAGAAAATTCTGCAGATTTTTTTGTTGGTTTTGTTTTGTTTTTTGGTAACCCCTTGTATTTATGCCATCAAATTAATAGAAAAATATCCATCAATCAGTACTGACATTAAAAAGACCTTTGTCAAAAACATAACAATTGTATCCTAGTGGCATAGAAAGATCAATACCCCTCTCTGCCCATACCTAGATCCAAAGGTAATCTCACAGTTCCTGCATAGAGCATTCTTTCTACTAGCAGCTGTAAGAGGGGAGGGGGAGACTAAACATCACTGCCACGTGACTATATTTCCATATTGCTGGTAAAGCACACTCTTCTCCCCCTTTTCTCCTAGCATGGGCAGAATAAAAAAAAATCCAACAATCTGTTAATGAGCATTTGGTGAAGTGTAATGAATACAGTCTAATTTACTAATTGAGACTCATTCCACAACTCTCCACTAATAAGCATCTTAATGTGCTTAACTGCAAGTGTCCAAAATAGTTATTGAGATGTGTGGAGATTTCCTATTCTGCAAGTGAAAATTTGATAATGTTGTAGTTTGATTAATTGAGATAAAATGTTTCACTAACAATGAAGGAAATTAAAAAACAGAAAAAATATACAATTACTTCTCCTGAAAGAAAGTAGATGATATAAATATATTAAAATTAATTTTAAAAAATAGTCCTTTGAAACACTTCCTGAAAAGGGACACAGATGTTGGTTCTATGCAATGACAACCAAAGTTGACAGTGAAGACCTTAAGAAT
Source organism: Nesogale talazaci (assembly GCA_004026705.1). Lineage (NCBI taxonomy): Eukaryota > Metazoa > Chordata > Mammalia > Afrosoricida > Tenrecidae > Nesogale > Nesogale talazaci. The sequence continues at coordinate 20,456 of PVJH01004112.1, read as the reverse complement.
TTCAAGGGATATAGCAAAGTATATTATTTAATATTTCAACTTCAGGAGATAGAAAATACATACTTTTTTACCCACTGGATTGTATTCAATTTCTAATCAATGATTTCTGAATGGTGGGATGAGTTCAGATTATTTCTTATATCAAAATTCTATTCTGGCCCTCTGTCTGTCATTATCATTTTGCTTTTTAGTATTACCACTTGTTAGTGACAAACACTTTCACGATCTTTAATTCCCAACTACCAACCACTACCCTCCTTTTTTCCAGGTTTCATTTTCATTAAGGTAAGAAAAAATAATAATAACGCAAAGCAATGCTTTATGACCATCCCCTGAGAGTCATGCTTAATTACACATGCAAAAATAATATTTCCCCTATTTCCAACATTTCTAAGGTAGTTTTGATAGTTTCGGTTTGGCATTGATTGGGTAAACACATAATTGATCATTTTGGGTGTAATGCATTGAGTGTACAGGTCCAAATCACATATAACTATATATATATAACATATATCTATAACTAGTCATAGATATGCCATTCCAGTAATGAAAGACTGAAGAGCTGGAAGTACCTTTCATGAATAGGAAGGGTTATTGAACAAGAATACATAGAGGCATGGATTTGTCAATGAACAAAGACATTTGAACTTAAGAAAAGTCTCCCTAGATAAATTCTACTTAGACAATCATTTTCTGTTTTCAAAGTAAAGGCAATAGTTTGGGGAGGTTAGACGACTTATACGATGTCTGACTATCTACTACTGTACTTAAAATGTACAACAAACAGAGAAACAATAATACCCTTTGACCCTCTTCTTGTGAATTTTGAGAAACTCAGTTGCCATGTTTCCCTAGACGTTGGGACATAATGACAAAATATAAATTATACTATATCATGTTAAACATTTATATGTATGCCTAAAGTATATTGTGATATTTTGTGAAAAAATATGTGCTGGTGGTGCCCTTGGGTAAATATTGAACTGCTAACTGCAGGACATGCAGTTCAAATCCATCAGCTACTCCAGGGGAGAAAGGTGAGTCTATCTGTTCCCATAAAGATTTACAAACTTGTAAATTCTATATAGATTGACCTGAATTGCAATTGACTGGATGATAATGTGCTTCGCTGGTAATTTACAGAAAAAAAAAAACATTATATTGGTGTTAATTTCAAATATTTATATGCAAGGGTGATAGACTCTTCACAGCAAATGCAAACTTACCTCATTATAGTCATATTGCTTATTATTAATTATTTTCAGATTAAGCCAGTCATAGAACTAAAGGGAACTCTTTGGAGGTTTTTTTTTTTTTTTTTGACCTATGTGACTCAGAGTTTTATTCCTTAGAAATAACTCCAACCCCTTATTCTTTTGTGTGTGTGTGGGGGGGGGGCATCACTGGCCTCTGGTGGAAGTAGGAGGCCCAGCCTTGCTTTTGGAGAGCTGCTGATGGATTTGAACCCTCAACCCTGTGGGCTGCAGTCCCGCACACAACCACTACGCCATGGGGGCTCAGCCCCTGACCCTTTATTTTGTACTGTGAAAATGAAGTCAAAGTATTTCAAAGCGTTCTCAAATTTTTATATCAGTCTGCACTGTTAACAAGTCATTTGTAATCTCCAAGGAAACCCAATAATCATAAAATATGAAAAAGCATAAATCACAACTTCAGGAGGGTGATCCCCAATGACATAACACTCTTGAGATACTCCCAAATAAGTACTGGCAAAATCCACACAAAGATACAACTTCCTCAAACATAAGATTTTGGTCCTGTCTGCATCCTAGGGGGAATATGCTGACAGGTTTTAACTGTTCAAGTCAGGCTTCTGTCTTTGAACTTTTTGGGGGGCGGTGGGGTGGTGGTCGTGGGAGCTACCCAGCACTGCTCCTGAGAGCTGCCGCTGGATTTGAACTGCCAAGCCCGCGGGTCGCAATCTCACACTCAACCACTTACACCACTGGGGCTCAGCCCTTCTTTGAACTTTTATACTCAACTTATCAATGCTTATGATAACCAGAACTGATGGACCTATAGTACCAGCAAGTGGAATAAGGCTTTGGGGGAGGGCGCGTGTATATTATTCTGAGTAGGCTAGAGAAACAAAATTCATAGATGCTGAAATGTGTGTAAGAGAGAACTTTATATCAAAGAGCAACTATACATTAAGAAAACATCCCAGCTCAGTCTAGATCAGATTCATAAATTCAATATTAGCCCATATGTACAATACTAGTCTATAAATTCTTCTTCAGACTCACACAAAACACGTGATGATGCAGGTTGCACAAAGATCACAGGCTGGCAGTGGTTGGAAAGTTTTGTGAATCCAGTGATGGTGGAAGCATCTCAGTGCTGTCATGGGTCTCCATGTGACTTCTCCAGCTCCAGGGCCCTGGCTTTATCAGCATAACTCCATGTGCCTTGTCAGCAAGAAGGCGAGAAAGAGAGAGTCTTCCCACCTCCTTGGAGGAATACAGGGTTTCCAAGAATGCTAGAAAGGTCAAATCCACACAGAGGCCCCACTGGCTATGGCCTCATTCACAGGCTGGATTCCACCCCTTCGCAAGTTGACAGGAGATTATGTAACTGCCACAGGGGGGATACATGGATGGTGGTGGGGATGAAGGTGTGATGATATCAAGGGATCTATATAGAAAAATAATGTTTGGTAGCAAATGTACCATTCTGCTGGATGTGATTGAAATATGGAATGATTTGATATATATACATTAAGCCAAACTTTTTAAAGTCATGAAAATACCATTCAATTAACCAAACAATGCATTTGAAAGGAGTAAATGAAAAGCATACTCAAATGTAGTGATTAAATATTAAGAGAAAAAAGTATATGAATTTACACATATACATTTAATGGCAGAATCTAATCTCTGTGCATTCATGGGAAGGAGTGTTGAAAGTAATAAAACCTCTTCTTTGCCACAAGTTTGTGTGCCATTGGTACTTCTAAGGACAATTGAAGAATGAAAGTGACTCATAATAGTTGTGTGCATGGAAGAAAATGGATTTGAAGCCTGGAAAACAAATTCTGATTCATTTAATGAGACTCCTCAAGGCAAATCACTGAATACTTTAGGCCTCATCTTCTCTGATCTGTAACATAAAGGCTTTAAGTAAGTGTTCTTTCTGATCATCATTAGCTCTCCTGTGTTTTCCCATGTGATGTGAGTGTAATGGCATTTTTGTTTAGTTAAATATTTTAATTTTCTATAATCTTGTTTTCTACTTTTCTCTACATCACGTTTACATTGAAGTGGAAAACTTATTGCACTGTCCTTCTCAATATTCAGGTTAAAACCATGAAATTAGTTGTTAGGAAACACTTCCCATGACAACATGTTTTATGGTAATAGAAGATTGTGAAATGTTTAACCTATAAATAAGGCAGCAGTTTTCTCCCAATAAAAGAAACACTGTGGTGTGTGTGGCATGGATGGGGGGGGAGGGTGGAAATGGGAAGAGGGCAGTGATATAATTTAGGAAAAATATTAACCTACAGAACATACAGAGAAGGCTATTGGAAAGGAAGAAGATCCTGTCCAAGCTAGTAAATACATCGAAGACTTTCCTCCTCACCAGACATGAGAAGCAGGTACTCAGACAGTGCATCGAATCCCGAAACAGCCCCGAGACAGTGGTCAGAGTTTCTCAGTAAACACTGTTCCAATGTCACTAGAGTCTAGTGGCTTTTTCTCATTGGCTTTATTTCATCAAAAGAGGTGGGGGGTGACACTTTGGGGCAATGTACTAAAGCTCGCAGCTGTTCAGACACGGGATTATCCACTGCCTCAAAGGAGACTTTCCTCCAAGTTCAGAGTCTGCTTCTTGGGAAAATCCCATTGTGCCAATAAAATATAATGATCTCTAATGTACGTAATGACTCCTATCCATCATGCTAACAACCTCAGCAAAAGTTTATCTTAATAACTTATCCGCATCAAGGGCTCCTCACAGTGACCCAGACATTTAGGAATGCAGTTGCAAACATGAGATCACAATTGGGAGGAGAGCGATTACCAAGAGAATGCAGCTGTCCCCTGAGCAAAGGCTCAGGAAGCAGGGTCATTCATTGTATCGAGTTGCTTAGCACTTTTGGCAGCAGAACAAAGGTAGCTAGAATCATTCCTAGTGTGCTTTACAGTTTTACACTCTAAGACCATTCGAGTTCTTCTTTTTTTTTATTTATTTTTATTTTTTTTTAGGGCATCACTGCCCGGGTGGTGGGAGTAGGAGGCCCAGCCTTTGCCCCTGTGGAGCTGGAATTGAACCTCCATCCCAGTGGGCCGCAGTCCCGCGCACAACCACTACGCCACCGGGGCTCAGCCCCATTCGAGTTCTTATGGACCACAAACATTTGGGTCAATTTCAGTAAAAGGGAATACATGTATTACAGGTTTGTGTCTTGAGAAGTTTAATCACCTTAGGGCTATGTGTGATTGTGCAAGTGCCACCTGCTGACAGGTGCCCTCCAACAGAATCATGACACAGCAAAACAATGGCAGTCTAAGCTAGAATGTGAACTTCCTCGCATCAGTTACTCTCATTTGGTACAAAATTTAAAAAAACATCAACAACAACTAAACTTTTTACCCTCTCTGTTTAGTCACCTGAGGAATTAAACTTCTGATATCCACTTCAGTGTGGGTTCCTGATAAGGCCACGCATATATAGCATCTAGGGATGTGAATGTTTTCTTCCTCTACATTCTTCTTCTGACTACTGAGAGCTCAAAAAAGCTCCAAGCAAACTCCTTGCTATTGAGACAATTCTGATGTACAGAAACCCTTCAAAGAATAGAACTGCCCTAAAGAGGCTTTCTAGGTTATATGATCTTTATGGGAACTGATAATAAGGTCTTTACTTCTGAGGAGTCCTCAGTGCGTTCCCACTGATGACTTCTGTGTTAGGAATCAAGGCCTTCACTGCAGCCCCACCAGGACCTCTGTGGTAGTTACGTAATCTGGTGTCAACTTGAAACTAGTAAGAGAAAAAGGTTGGAGTTTAGCCTGATGACCTCATCTGGAGAAACTAGGGATATAAATAGTTCACTGAAAGCCAGAACTACACGCTGATCCTGCCACACAGTCCTGTGGACAAGTCACATGGAACTATGCTGATAGTGTCACAGCCTGGGAGCTGGAGGAGCCACATGGAGACTCATGCCAGTGCTCCGATTCTCCCACCACCAGAAGATCCACAAGACTTTCCACCCACTGACCTGTGATCTTCCCGCATGCTGTGTCATTGCACGGGCTGCATAAGTCTTAAGAGGAATTTGCAGGCTGATATTGAACATACAGGCTAATATCAGACTTGTGGACTTAATCTGGACTGGAATTGGATGTTTTGTTAGTGTACAACTTACCCTGTATATAAAGCTCTTTTAAATACACATGAGTGTCTCTGGATTTGTTTCTGGAGTCAATCTGGACTAACACAACCTTTTTGACGGTGACGACAGGAGCTAAATTCTTCTATAATTTGATCATTAATATCTATGCATGATCTGAGTTACCAAAATAAACTTGGAATCCCACGTCGACATACTTTATTTTCAAGACATTGTTATGCAGTAAAAGGAAATACATATTCCCCTGTCTAGCACATTTGTTATGGAATAAAACAAGATACAGAATACTTTCATTTAATAAACTGTTGTGTTTACTTGCTGCCAAGTTAATTATGACTGGGTAGTGCAGTTTGCAAATCGAGACACAGAACAGGCAAGACAGAGCAAGAAAAAGGTGAGACTCGCCCAGCCATTTATATCTCTGCCCTACAATGAATCTCACATGTGTTCATTGGCCATGTTGTCACGACAAGTCATCTATTTCCATTGGCCATGTTGGCACAACAAACCTACCTAACACACTCAGATTAGTAGCCAAGGGTGGGCATAGGCTTGATATCACAGGGAGTACATTGTGAAGTGGATTACTGGATTGAACAAGCTCAGATTCACTGTCATTGAGTCATTTCTGACTCATGGAACAGAACTGAGCTGCCCCCTTGGATTTCCGAGGCTGTGACATTTTGTAGGAGTGGGTGGCATTGTCTTTACCAGCAGAACAGCTGGTGGTTTGGGCTTGCTGATTTTACAACTTGCAATACAGCTTATAGTCCACTATGCCACAAGAGTTCCCATTATAGATGCAATTAGGGTACATTTTAACATCTCATCACTGTTCTTCCATTCTGATTCATTTTTCATGTGTTCTAGTTCTGACAACATCACCCTGGGTTTTTTTTTTCCTTCCCTTTATAACAGTGTCACATCTCTGTCCTTTCATGTTCCTCTTCATTTTGGAAACAAAAAGAAGTCCCATGGAGCAAGGTCAAGTGAGCCAGGTGTTTGGGGCAAGAGAAGCATGCTGTTTTTTGCTCTTTTTTTTTTTTTTGCCAAAACTGGTGCACTGAGATGGCTGTACGAGCAGGTGCATTTTTGTGTTGGCAAAACCAGTCTGCCACAAATCAGTACTTTTTTTTTGTTTTTGTCACACACAGCTCCACAATCTTTGTAGAATCTCTAAGTAAAAAGCTTGATTCACAGTCTGATCTGGTGCAGCAAACTCCAAATACACTAGGAATCAACATTTCACCCCTTTGGGAAGTTGGAAGATATCCAGAATGAGGTGTATCACCATTCGACACTTTTACATTTTTGAAATGAGAAAGCCATTTGTAGACTTGAGTTTTCCCATAGCACTCTCCTTGTAAGCTGTGTTCAACATCTCAGCAGTTCCTACAGAATTTTCCTGAGCAGGAAACAAAATGTCACAGCTTCGTACTGTTCTGTTAAATTGGCCATCACACATACACATACACACACAAAATAATAATGAGGTTCAAGCAAAACTGCTCTTACTGTGCTAGAGAGAACATTGCCAGATGAAACAACTGGGTGCACTATCTCAGAATGGGATATTTGATCCTCCTCTAGTAGGAATAATGTGTACTGTGAAAACTGTACTTGGTCCAGCACAATTCTGTTTTGGGGAGTGGGTAGCTCTTGTACTACTGGGGAAGATAAGCAATAAACAAGGTGTATAGGATATCCAGAATGTGTGTGTGATATACACACACAGGAGTGTAATACACTTGTTTTACTGTATTTGTGTGTCTATGTCTATATGTGAGAAAATTAAGGAGAAAAGAAAGAAAGTGATACATCAATGATGCTTTATACAGTGTTGTCAGAAATAACCCAAAATTCTGTCTAAAGGCTAGGCAGGCAAGGTAAACATTGTTGTTTGTTTGATGCCTTTAAGTAGCCTATGATTCTAGTGATTTTGTGTAAAACGGAAGAAGGTAGCCCATGTGCGAATTGAGTTCACTGCTGAAGTTATTGTGTTAGTCCATTTCATTCACAATTTCCCTTGCTTCCACAGAATCTCTAGTTTAACACAACTAACATCGCATAGATCTCGGCTGAAACAGGGCACACATAAAATTTGCTTGCTTGTGTTTTTGATGTTGTTGTTGCTTTTTTCCTGTGTAAAACATTTAAGTTTGTGGACCATTACAAACTTTGTATATCCTTAAGAATAATGGGATCTCCATAACACTTCCTTGAAACCATAAATTTATCAAGAGGCAGTTGTATGAACCAAAAATGAATACTGCATAACTTAAAATCAGGAAACCTGTGTCTCAGGGTTGTATGTTCTCACCATATGTATTAAATCTATATGTGAGGTAAATAGTCATAGAAATTGGTTTATATGAAGAAGAATGTAACTTGAAGATTGGAGGATAACTGATTAACACCCTGTGATATACAGATGACACATATTGCTTAATGAAAGGGGGGGAGGTGGAAGCATTTCCTGATAAAGTTCAAGGATTGCAACCTTCAGTAGGAATGACAACTCATTGTAAAGAAAACCAAAAGTCTGACAACTGGACCACTAGGTAACATCATAAAATATGGAGAAAGGAAGAACGATGTCAAAATTTTCTCTTGCTTGCCTCCACAAGTGATGCTCATGGAAGCAGTTATAAAAGATCAAAAGATGCATTGCATTGAGTTGCTCTGTTGCACAATACCTCTTTAAAATGCTGGAAAGCAAGGGTGTTACTATGAGTACTAAGGTGCACCTGTCCTAGGTCATGGCATTTTCTATTACCTCATATGCATGTGGACAGGTGATGTTGAACAAGAAAGACTGCAAAACACTAGGTGCATTTGAATTACAGTGTTGGTGAAGAATATCGACAGTACCATGGACTGCCAAAATAAACAATCTGTCTTGGACGAAGCACATCCAGAATGATGTAATCATTTAGAAGCAATCATGGGGAGACGTTGGTTCCCCTACCCAGTACCTAGATAAGGAGACCATGCTTGCTTAAGCAGAGGGGCAGTGAAAAAGAGGAAGGCCCTCTTGAAGAAGAACTGATAGAGTGGCAGCACCAAGGAACCTCAGCATAGAAACACTTGTGTGGATGGTGCAGCACAGAGCAGCAGTTCTTCCTGCTGTACCAAGAGTTGTTATGAGGTGGAGTCAACTCAATGGTACTATTAGGTAACTGGCTTAGGGAGGGGGGTTGTCTTTCCCATACCTCCAATGGCCCCTATAGAGGAGGTGGGAAGAAATCAGGCAACCATTAGACGCCTATGAAGACCCGAAACCGAGCATGCTCATACTCAAGCCCCAGAACCAGGTGGGAAGTACACCTGGTTGGGCCAAACTAGGCCCAGACTCCAATATCACCCAGGTGGACCTAACAGCCAATGAAGTGAACCAATATATCAACGATGCTTCCGTTAGGCAGTAGGTGTGCTAGAATAAAGTCAGGGAGCATGCTATGGATGCTCTCTCACCTTGCTCCTGCTCAGAGACAGGTAGGGGGGGAAGTTCCCTCTCCCTCATGGGAGTGCACATGAGCCAACTCTGGACCCACTCTGCACCCCACGGCCTCTTGGCTCACATACTCTCAGTCTCCAGGGTTCTTGGACTTCTGACTTCCTAGGATGCCCCCACCCCCCATTTGTGAAGCCCTTTGAGACTATAAAATCTGAAACCTTTCTTATTCTTCATAAATACCCACCTGGATCACAAAATGGGCTTAGGCATGAATTGTTTCATCATGAGCAACTAAGAACCAAGGTATTAGCAACTCCAGAAACCTAACAGTGCCTAATAGCAAGAATTAGTTTAGCTAACCTGAGTTGGTTTTCTAGCAACTGACACTCTGGATGACATATCCAAAAAAAGGCAAATTGAGGTCTCATGACCTTCTCTTTCTTAGAACATTTATGTTTTCTAGACAGATTTGTTTGCTATTTTGACCATCTACAATATATTTAGTATTCATCATTATAATTCAACTCTCCATTCTTTTCAGCAATCCTCGAACAATTGTGGAAGAATACTTAAGGATATTTCTATACCAGGTCATATAAAGCATTTTGGTTCTTTTGAAAATCTTGCTTGGGGAGGAATCAGCTGCCGTTGAAGAAGTACATCTCTACTGAGAGCACGATGGGGTTAGTCTGAAATAGCTTTGTGAAAAGGCCACAAAGAAAAAGAAATGTTAATCCCACCCTCATTGTTTTAGAAATCCAAGTTAGGTGCAATATACGTGATTGAAGAGATCAAACTGGACATTCCAGGCCCACTATCTGTCAAGAAGGACTGAGGAACCCCAGTCCATGGCCATCATATATCTGTGATGATCATAGATAAATTACCCCTACTGTGTTCTGCTCAAATCCTTGACTGAAAAAGAATCATGATAATAATATTAAAATTCTTGTTGCTTTATGATACTACTAATTGAGGTGGGTTTAATGAAGGTGTAAATCATAATAAAAATCATGGAGTTGGATGAGAATGTTCTGGGTATGTGGAGAAAGCAATAGGAATGCTAGGAAAAGTATCCATAAGAGGTTTACAATTATATAGTTATCCATAACATCTGATCTGTTCTACTAGAAACTTGTTTGTTGACATGTGTTTTATTGACTCTACAAAAGCATTTGGCTGTGTGGATCATAACAACGATGGATAACTTTGTGAAAAGTGAGACTTCATGACCATTTCATTGTGCTCCCACAATGCGCTCCCACAGAAATTTTACATGCACTAAGCATCAGCCTTTCAAACAGAAGAAGGCGTGGTTGTGCCTTCAAACAGGAGAGTGCATGGTTGACAATCAAAATAGTTGGGCACAGGGTCACCATCTTTGTTCAATCTGGATTCTGTGAAAATAGTGGAAGGAACTAGATTATAACAAATAATACAGCACCAGGATCAGACACATTAACAGTTTGCTACCAACCTGCCACCTGTAGTAGACACAACCTTGCCACTGAAAGTGAAGGTTTGAAATCCTTCATCATGGCGATCAAACACAGATCACAAATCAAGAACACCACCAACACAACAAAATCTTCAAAATTACATAGGTATGGTATTGATGAGACAACGTGGCCCTGCAAAACAAGCTATGTTTCTCCTCGTCTGGAATTTCATTACTTTGTACTGGTTATTCTTGCCAGACATATGTCTTGCGATTAAGCTCAGTGTGAAGTGAGCTTTCATGATTTATCTTCCTTCTGAGTCAGAGGTGTATGATATGTGTCTTTATCTTTTTATTGTCTCTATTTTGGATACAAGACAGAAGTTTGAGGACCTGGCAGATAGAACCGGTCACCATTTGAAGATGCTAACAAAGCAGCTCTTCGTTGCACAATTTCGTGCACAAGAAATGAAATTCTGTTTTGTTAAGCTACTGAAATGTTGCTTTACTTGTAACAGCATATTATCTTCTACCACAGTCTTCCTAAACTATTTTAAGTTAAAGAGATGGAAGGAGAGGGACAAAGGGTCTTTTGGGGTCAGATGTAGACGAGCTTATGTGTTCCTGACTAAGTTTGACAGATTTTCTGAAAAGTAAAGTAAGTGGTAGTAAATCCAAACCATCATAATTATCTTTCAAGACACAATTCCCAAAAAGCATTTGTCTTTGATCTCAATTTACCTCCACAGGGAATCATCATAATTTGAGTCTCTTTGCATTTATTTGTCACCCATGGCATTTTCCTCATCGTTTATTATCCTTTTACAGAGAGAGGGACAGAGAGATCACATTTGAAAATGGAAAAAAAAAACCCACAGTGAACTAATAACTCCCTCAAATGACAGAATTTTACCTGCAGACATTGGATTTATAATATGGTAAGATAACAGTGCATTTTTACCCCACTGAACTTATTAGTGTATGCCTCACACTGTGAAGAAAAAAGTAATGAGTGAAATGTAACCATTTGATATCTCTATTGTGTGTGTTGATGTGTGCAAAGGAAGAAGGGAGAAGACTTTCAAGCATTTTAGCTCTATTTTCTATAACGGGACATATTACATAACTACTTCTTGTTGAACTGTAATTATAACAGAGCCACCTTTATAAACATGAATACAGGGGGAACTAATTAGGCGTTGACAATAAGCAAATATTATTCTCTTAATTAGATCTTATTCTGTTGGAAATCTTGCTTTGTTCCTGCTACTCCAGTGTGAATGACATTTGAATCATAACAGTGTCTCACAGAATGGTCTTTGAGGGATGAAAAAGACAAGCTCAATGTCACAGTTGATGAATACCTTTTCAAATCTTTGCTAATCTGAAGTCAATGAAATGCAATCCCCCCAAACAGCTGCTTTTGCTGATTTGTATACCCGCATAATTAGTTTTGAAAGTCGGCACATTTTCACTATTCATTTATTTCATTTTGATAGCTTTTTGTCGCATAGTTTTTTATATAGTTGGTTACTCTCTTGGAGTTGGGATGTGCAATATGGGGTTGGATGAGGAACAGAGTCGAGCCAATGTAATTTGATGGCTTATCAGTTTGGAATCCCACAGCCTCAAAGTTATTCCATCTCTCTCTCTCTCTCTCTCTCTCTCTCTGTCTCTCTCTCTCTCTCTCTGTCTCTCTCTGTCTCTCTCTCTGTCTCTCATTGTATCTGTTCCCCTTTCTCATTCCCTTCTCTATTTCTTTTGCGAAAATACACTTTAAAGTACCACCCTTAGTCAGTAACAGAAGTAGATGTGAGACCCAGGAATAGGAAGAAGATACAGCATGTTTGCCTAAACCGTCTCCTTAAAGTGCTTTCCACTTTGCCATGAGACCAGAAAAGATGGATAGTATCCTGCTACCATTACCAACCATTTTGATTAAATATTCTAAAAGTGAGTCCCATTAAAAAGGGGACTTTGCAGAACAGGATTCAAAATGTGTGTGGACATTTTGGAGCTATCCTGGCTACCAGAACCCCAGAAACTGCTATCTGGTGATAATTTTTAAAACTCAAACCATCAATACCCCCCTGTAGTCCTCTGAAAAGCAACTGATACACCGGCTTATCTAGGGAGATGTGTTTGCCTTGTAAAGGATGCTCTTATAAGCTCTATCTCTGTGGGAATTAATGGGCAACCACAACTCTAAAGACTTTAAAGAAATTTTAGAGGGCAGTGGGTTTATGGCAATTAGGGAGGAGCAACAGAGAGAAGGAGGGGGAGGATGGATCCCAACCTAAAGTACGCAATTCCTGGCAGGGTATATGGAAAGGTTCTCCCATAGGCACATACTTTTACAGTGTGGATTCTCAGCAACAGCAACAACATGAATCAATCACATTCAGAATAAAAAAGCAATGAGGGAAGAGGATGTTCAGTGGAGATCATATTTTATGTGAGATACCATGATGGGGAAGAAGAAATCATGTATATTTATTTTAAATTTAATATATCATTTTTTGAGACTAGTACATCTCTCAAAACAATCCCCACATCCGTTGTAGTAAGCACATTTACCTATATTGTCATCATTGCTTTCAAAATATTATCTTTCTGTTTGAACCCTTGTTATTAGCTCCTCTTATTTTCTGTCCTCCTCCGCTTTACCACCCTCATGAATTCCTGATAAATTATAGATTATTATGATTGTCATACTTTATACCACCCATGTCTCCCTTTGCTCCCATTACTATTATTCATCCCCCTAAGTCATGTGTAGTCAGTTTCCCATTTCTCCCCCTTCTCCCCAACCTTAGCCCTATCCTCATGGTATCTCCCCGCTCATTGCTGATCCTGAGGGTTTTATCAATTATGGAGATAATCTTTCTATCAAAAAACAAACAAACAAAACCCTTCCAAAAATTGACATGACTTCCTGAACATGGTAATCTATATGAGAGGGCCCCAGGCTTGTACACAAAGTAGCATAACATTAAAACAATGTTTTGCATATGAAATGATCAATAAAAATGAAAACTTTTGCATAATACTTCTATATGGGAAACTGAATCTTGTAAAAACTTACAACTTTGCAAAAACATGTCAAAATGATATTGTTAATTCAATGGAGAGTTCACCTATTTGCAGTCTCTCAATATTGCGTGATGTCATTCAAGGGAGCTATATGTATTGCAAGAACTCATGGTGTAAAAGAAATGAGATTGGAAGGAAGACAGCTAATAGACTCTGTCTCTCTCTTTATATATATGTGTGTGTGTGTGTGTGTGTAGAATATATATAATGTATGTATACAAAAACTACACCTAAACTCTGTGATGTGCATGATTTTCATCCCTACATTATTCACATGAAATAGCAGGTAGTTCTGATGATTAAGTGCTATGGTGTGCCAAATGTCAAGTAAATTTCCTGGCCCAGAGTATGTGTGAAACAAACAGTTTTGTTTTTATGAATGTATTGAATTCAATGCAAAAAGTTCTTGACAGGCTCTGCAATGTATTTTAAAAGAGTAGAATATAGTAATCAGACGAATAACTTAATGTGTTGACATTTCATTATTTTTTACCTAAACATCAGTTACATATAGTTCAAGCTAGAATCAATCCTCAAAGACCTAGTAATTTCATGGAAATCAGAGAAGTATTGGGACCATTTATTAGGGGAACACTAGGATATAATAATGAAGTTTCCCTGGGATTAGGTTGGATTTGATCATTTATATTTTGAAAGAGATTGTCAAGCCAAGGGAAGAGAGTCTTTTTAGGAAATAATGAGAGTTTTATTTTGTTTCATCTGGGAATTCTGTAAATACATCAGTTTCTTCTTAGAGACCAACTTTTGAATATATGGTTAGGCTGCATGCTAAATAGTAATTTAAAAAATGGTTTCACATCACATCTTTCAAAAGCACATCCTATCATTTTACATTTGGGTACATAATTTAAACTATCTGAGTTTATTTCCTAATCCTTAAAGTGTGGATAATCATATTTATCTTATAGGATTTCTGGATGGATTAAATGAGTTAATATATGAATATATAAAACACCTTATTGCATGCCTGGGAGAAGTCATCCTCAATAAATATTAATTCCTTTCCATTACATATAGTTAATAGCTTGAAAAACCATTTTTCTTTACAAATAAGGTATTCAATTTCACAAGTAATATTCAGTAAGTAATACTTATTTTAATGCCATTATAACAAACCTTGTCATGAGTTTACAGTGACATATATTTTTACAACTGTGCTATTTCTTTCTTTTGATAACTATACATGTGTGTGCATGTGTTTCCCTCTTGATCTTTATGTGTTTCTTTCTTTTTTCCACTTTATTGGGGAGCTTTTACTGCTGCTCTAATGATCCACACATTCACTGTGTCAAACACATTTGTAAATATGCTGCCACCATCATTTCCAAAACAGTTTTATTCCACTTGAGCACTTAGCCCTAGCTCCTCATCTCCCCCAATGTCCCCTCCTAACCTCATGAACCATTGCTAAATCATAAATGCTTATGTTCTTATGTTACGGTCTACTCTCTCCATTCACCCTTGTTTCTGTTATTCGTCACCCTGAGTGGGGGGGCATTATTCATTGCGCATTGTGGTTGGTTCTTATCTTATTCCCCCAACCTTCCCCTACCTTCATTTTTGTTCCCGTGACTGTTCCTGACCCTGGATTCCATGTGCCAAGAGCTTGTATCTGTACCAGTGTACATGTTTTAATCTAGTGGGACTTGTAAGATAGAACTGGGGTCATAGTGGGGATGCGGAGCTGAGAGCATTCGAGGACTAGAGGCATGTTGTATGTTTCATCAGTTCTCTACTGCACACTGGCTGGCTTCCCCCTTCCTTGTGACTCTTCTGTAAGGAGGATGTCAAATTGTCGACAGGTGGGCTTTTGGGGCTCTACAATGCGCCCCTGCCCCATTCACATCAATATGATTGTTTGTTTTGAGTCTTCTGTTGCCTGTTACCTGATCCTGTGTACACTTCATGATCACACAGGCTGATGTGCTTCTTCCATATGGGCTTTGTTGCTTCCCAGCTGGGTGGTGCCTGTTAATCTTCAAGCCTTTAAGACTACAGACACTATATCTTTTGGTAGCTTGGCACTGTCAGCTTTCTTCACCACATTTGCTTATGCACCCATTTTATATTCAGCAATAGTTTTGGGAAGGTGAGCATCACAAAATGCTCAGTTATTAGAGGTAAGTGTTCCCACATTGAGGGAGTACTTGTGTAGAGGCTGGATGTCCACCTGATACCTTAATACTTAACATATAAATATATATACATAGGTCTATTTCCCCATCATTTTACATAAATATATTTACATATGCCTGCCCCTGTATTTATAACTCTACAAATGTCTCTTGCTTCCTAGTTCTTTCTTTTATTTCCTTTGACTTTCCTCTTGTTCAACTATCGAATTTAACCTTCACTCAGCTTTCAGTAATTCCTTTGGGCTACATTAGATTTGATCAAACACCACCAGGCATTGTACATCCTCTTTTCCATATTTTTTTAAATCACCTGTTGATTACTTTTCCCTGGGTTTATTGACTCCCCATTTTTATCTTCCCCGCCCCATGTCCCCCCAGGAAAAAAAAAAAACCTTATCCTATAGATGTCCAATTAGTGGGTCTAAGATCAGGAATTCAATTTGATTCTTTATGAAGCATGTGAATAGAATGCTTAATTGTAAATATCCTCCAGATGTTATTATTCTTGATAAATGGAATTTCTAATATTTGAATATATATATATATATATATATATATATTTAAAATATCTATGTTAAAATGATTTTCCAAAACATGAAATAACAAGAAGAGTTTATTCTAGTCATGTAATGGTGCCAAATTTCAGGAAAAATATTGTCAGAGATGAGATAATAGTAATAAACACATTTGCAGTGAGAACATCTACTATGTACCAATGTCTGTGATTTGTACAATATCGATTTCTGATTATGAATGCACAAGTGTAGTACTATGAATCCAACTTAAGAGATAAAAGTTAAAAAAAAGAGAAAAGGGTCAAGAAAGAGACACAAATTGATGCTAGGCATAAAATATAAAGGCAATAGGTAGACATTGGCTAGAACTGTGATTGTGATCAGTGTTCCCACATTTCTTCATAAGCTCTGGGTCATTAGCAAGGAAAATTGCATCCCGTTTACCATGCAAAGGACCTGGACTATGTGGAGCACAATCAATGACAGAAATCACTGTGAAGAATGGCAATTCCAGACCACTTAACTGTACTCATGTGGACCTTTTTCACACATCATGCGGCAACTATGCAAACAGAACAGGGGGTACTGCATGTCCTAAAACCAGGGCAGGTGTGCGGGAGGGTTGAGTCCTTTGACCATACATATTCAATCTGTAGGCCGAGGAAAGAATTCTAGAAGCTAGGCTCAATGAAGAAGAATGTGGCATCAGTGTTGCAGGAAGACTTATTGGCAACCTGTGAGACGCAGATGAAGCAAGCTACCTTGATAAAATGAAAGAAACTTGAAGTGCTTATTTTTACTATATGTATGACTGCTATGAGGTGGAACCAACTTTAAGGTGTCTAAAAACAATGACCTGGCTGGGGGCGGATAAATAATAAAGAACTGGCTAGACAGTTGACATGTATCCACTTGTGTAAAGGGGAATGCAAAATACAATAGGTGGGAGGTCAGATAAAAATGAAAAGGGCCTGGCAAGGCAGTGGGATAAGCTAAATAATTATACACATCAGAGATTCGGTTAGATAGGCAATTGTCCAATGATGAGTGATCTGTGACAGCTGCAGAAGAAGACAAACGGGCTGAGAGGATGTGGAAGGGAGAGGAGGAGTAAAGCCACATAGATGTTTAACTCACCCTCACTACCACTGAGTTGATTCAGTTCATATTGGCCCTATGAGAAAGGGTCGAAGTTCCTGTGGGTTTCTGAGACTCTAACTCTTTACAGGAGTAGAAAGTCGCCTCTTTCTCCTGGGAAAAGGCTGGTGTTTTTGAATGGCTGACCTTTGTTTAACACCTCAACACATACCCATCAAAATGCTCTATCTATCTATCTATCTATCTATCTATCTATCTATCTATCTATCTATCATCTATCATCTATCTATCTTTTATCTATCTATTTGTCTACCTATCATCAGAGTATCTATGACAGAGGATATTTGTACATGTGTACTGACTTTTGCTGCAAATACATCCTCAAGTACATCAAATGTGAAGAGGGTTAAAGCTAAGAAAACTTTTTAAACATACGCAAACTTCTTAAAGGAAAGAGTTAATAGCACTGGTGGGGTTCCAGGCTATACTATAGGGGAACACAGGTTTGGGCTTATAAAACAATGCTGCAGATGAGTGTTCTACACCAGACTTCGTTGAGAGCGACTTAGGTCTTGCAAGCTGTGAGCAGCCATTTTCGGTGCCACTTTTTATCCCTTTCACCTAGGAGAAAAAACTTAAGACAAACCAGTGGAAACAAATCAGTCTGATGGAAACCATGAGTCCAGTGAACTATGGAACCCACGTGAACTTCAGTCTCCATATCCCCAGGAAGCAGAAGACTGGTGCCTGACTTCCCCTTCCAACTGCTCTAAAAGGGATCAACTTGGAAGGTCCTTGATTGGAGGGGACACTACCCTAGAGCAAAAATAAATGAATACTGACCAGGTTTATCTGTTATAAAGATTGGCAGAATCTCCAAGACTACACTAAAAACAAAGAAAAAACAAATGATGCACTCCGTTGGTCAAATCTACTGCAGAAGACCTCTTGAGAGTGTGGTAAATCTATCTAGCTGAGGACTGAGGTGTGCCTAGTTCAAGCCATGGCATTTTCAATTGCCTTGAATGCATGGAAAAGCTGGACTCCACATAAGAAATAGCATAAAGGAATTCTTGCATTGGCAGAAAATAGTGAACATAACAAGGACTACCAGAAGTCTCAACAAATAGGTATGGGAGAAGCACAGCCCCCAAACGCCTTAGACACACGGATGGAGAGGTTTTGTCACATATGTTGGACATATTTCCAAGAGGGCCCTGTCCCTGGAGAACAGCATCAGACTTTGTACAACTGAGGGTCAGCGAAAAAAAAGGAGAAAGATCCTCAGTTAGCTAGCTTGGCAAAATGGCTGCCCCATGCCATGGGGGAAGTGTGGCACTGGTGGTGAGGATGATGCAGAAGAGACAGTGTCATTCCATTTAAAAAAAAACACTTTATTGGGGACTCAGACAACTCATCACAATCCACCCATCCATCCATTGTGTCAAGTTCATCTGTACACGTGCTCCATCGTCGTTCTCAAAACATTTGCTTTCTACTTGAGCCCTTGGTTTCAGCTTCTCATTTCTCTCCTCCCTTCCCGTACTCCTCCTCCTCATGAGCCCTCAATAATAAATAAATTATTATGGCTTTGAAATGTATTACATTGTCCAGTAGCTCCCTTTACTCACTTTTCACGCTGCCCAGGGCGGGGCTTAGATGTAAATTCTAGTGATCACTTTCTCCCCCACCTTCCCCTGACCCTCCTGGTCTCGCTACTCCCATTATTGGTTTTCAACAGAGTTGCTCTGACTTAGTCCTGACTCAATGGCTCCTAAGGACAACCACATGAATTATAAGGATAATGCTTCCCGACAGGACAAAATGGAGTGGTTTTGCTTTGTTTTAGAGAGAAAAATTGAGATGTCCAGTTGCCAACCTAAAGGTTCATACTTCAAACTCATTATCTACTCCACTGGTGTAAAATGGGCAAACAGTTATTATAAAAACTAGAGCCTTGTAAACCCTCTGGGGAAGTTTTACCCTGATCGACAGGGTCACTATGAGTAGCAACCAACTTAATGACCTCTTCTTTTTTTTTTTTTAAACAAGTCTTTTAAAAAGGCACTATCCATTAAATGATAGAGACCTGGATGCTTTTTCTTTAGCTAGCCAACTCTGGGTTGATGTAGTGTAGATGCTACTTAAAGAGTAAAGATTAAACAAAGGCAATTTATATCACCTGTGTGTTTGACACTAGCTATAAAGAGCACTGCAAGTCTATATACTTGTGGGAGAAAGGGTAGGGATATGAAGCGCCCTGTGTATTATGCAAGGTGCTTTAAATGCACTGCTGCTTAATTTCACAAAGGACGTTCTAAAATAGGGCTGATTTTCCATGGCAGGGAAGCTATGGTTGTAACTTTTAAAAATTAGCAGAAAGTGACAAGGGAGGAATGGAGATTTTAGTCTGATTTTATAAAACTCACGCATTTTCTTTTCCACAGCACAGCGACAGGTTACTTTTCTCAATACCAGGAACAACAGATATTCCACCCACAAACATGATAGCACCTCTAAGCCAGGTGCATTTCTGAAGCAGGTACTGATAGAGATGAACCCTTCCTTAGATACTCACAGTACGGACATAAGAATGTGACATATGAACAGACACATTAAAACAGGTGTAAAAACCATGTGAAGCACAGGAGCAGAGCTGATGGGACCTGGAGGTGCCAGTGAATGCTTGAGCTGGGTCATAGAGGACAATGTGACTGTTCCAAGTGACAAGGACACTCCAGACAGAGGGTACACCAGCAGGGCAAGGAGAAACACCGAGCCCAAACTGGCCTGGGAGACATAAGGTTGAGATATAAATGCTGCCTGTCTCCACTCTCAGCAGGCCTTCCCACTGCCTCCTGCTGCTCTCATCTATTTTCTTGCTTTGCAATTCTCTTGCTCTCCCAAACTGACGATTCCATTCCCATTCCCCCTCCTCCACCTCCTCACCTCATGTCCCAAACACATGGGTATCTGAGAACAGTGGGTGAGCATGTTGCAAATTGACCAGGGGAGGGGCAGAGTACAGGAGCAGCAGAGAAGGTGAAGGGCAAAGGCAATGACAAGCACCTGGGCCTGGAAATCCCATGATAGCCTGCCTTCACCTTGAAACCTTTCTTGCCCTTCCATGGGCAACATCATCGTTTGCCAAATGATCTTGACTGATAGCATCCTTAGTGCAGACTCAGTGGAAGAAGATATAGCAGGTTCCACAAATGAGAGAATGTGGGGAGTGGGGGAGAGGAGAAAAAAGGGAAGGGAAGTCACAGATCTTTTTTACAAAGAAAGAAGAGACAGAGAGAGAGAGAGAGAGAGAGAGAGA
>PVJH01004111.1:0-130565 GCA_004026705.1 Nesogale talazaci | reverse complement strand
TTTTTTAAAAAGAAGAAAAAAAAAGAGTTACAGCATCAGGGGCAGTTCTAGTCTATCCTACAGGGCACTGTGAGTCAGAAGTCACTTGATGGCAATGAGTTCGGCTTGCTTTCGTTGGTACCACATGTCCAGACTGCTCTTGGTGCTACTATTGGACCTCTTTAACCAGGGATACCTGTACAGCTCCATCCAAAAATATAACTGAATAGAGAGAAGAAGGAAGAAGTCTCGGGGGAGTGGGGGTGGGGTAGAATAAGAAATCTTTATCTCAAAAGTGTTCTTTTAATTCTAGAGAATCTTAACTATGTGTTAATATCTTTACAAGTTCCTGAACTTGTGATTCCAATGGATGCTGTCTTGGGCAGTAGCTGGTGCCTGACTTTCTTTGCAGCCAAATGTCAGTCACCAGGTGCCTTTTCTCCCTCTCCTCATTTGAACAATTAATGGGGGGATCAATTGCATTGCAAACCGTCTTGCAAGACAGTATCTCAGTTATAAAGAAACTATGAAACCATCTCCTAGAAGGGAACTTCCTGACTTCTGGCACAAGGAATTAGTGCCCGGTTTTCCTTTCTTGAACTTGCTCTGAAAGCCACGTGCCAGCCCTGTTTTTAGGCTGCTATGGAAAAGAAAGAAAGGAAATCCAGAAGAAAGACTTAAGCATCTATTGAGATTTTATCTGTATGGTGTTCTCATGGGACTCTGCAGCAAGAGTCATGTTGATTCATAATACAACCTCTTCCTTGGATTATGCCATTATTTTGGATATTTTATGCTACCCTCCCCCCAAATATCAACTCAAGAGGTCTGAAGGAGAATAAACTAGTCAACTGCTAAGCCTGAGACTGGATCTGTTGGCAGCCAGGAAGGCACGAGAGGCTGGTAGTCACGCTTTGGAATGGGGCCCTTTCTATGCAACAAAGAACATGGATAGGTGCACCAAGAAGAAGAGAAACAACCCTCCCCTCCCTTTTGGACACAATAAATCTAAGGATAGGAAGTCTCCTCACTCAGCATCATATGTGGCCAACGATCTCAAAATATACAACTACAACAAAGGACAGATACAGGTTGGATGATCATATAGCTTTTAAATGAGTCTTGTTCAATATACTAGGGTACACCAGGAAGGAAAATCCCATGGACACAATGATGTTTTTAGAATGCTTCCTAACAGCTGACTTACATCCAACAAATGGGATATCAACCTGGAGGAAAGGGGGAGGGGGTCTGTGTTTAAGAGATCGTTATGTGTTGTCTTCCAAGATCACTGTATTCATTACATGTTTTCTATGCATTGTGGTACCAAAATATGGAGCACCTGCCATGATGTCTTCCCCCTGAGTAATGCTAGCAGGCTCCATCATTGTCTTCTTCTGTGACCAATCCGAAAGCCTCCATGTTTCTCTTATATTTAGCATGTGCACACTTGCCTCCCATTTCCAGGTTTTTTAAAACACACACACACATACATACACACATGGAGAGAGACACACAACCTCTTTTCTACAGAAAGCTATTTCTTCTAGGCCTTTACAAGAAATACTCAGTTGTATTCACCTGAACCAGCACACAAAAAAAGCAAATCTAAATATCTTCTGTTAGCAATTCATTGGGAATCATCACAATCTAGAGGGTGAGAGGGACATCTTTAGTTCATAAAATCCTGTGAAGATGTCAAGTTGATGCAATTGAAAACATAGATATTACTAACAATTATTAGCTCTGAAAACAAGACAGACTGGAAAAATCCCAAGGTGTTTCAAGCAAGTCTTTATCCTTTTCTTCACAACATTTTCTCTGAAGAGGAGGGCTTTCTCTTTCTCCTTCATTCTATACTGGTCACAACTTCCAGTGAACTTGCCCAAACTTACTAGCTTCTACTCTAATGTTGATGACTTCTCTGTCCTCAGTTTTTTAACACTTCCTATAAAAAAGACTAAAGCAAAACAATACTCTCTTCCTTAGAATTCAAGTATTGGAAATTCCATTTCAAGCCAATTTCCATTTCTAGCAAATTCTGCTTCAAGTATACATTCAAAAACAAATTTAATCACCAAATGGGAAATTATTCAATAAAAAGTTTTACATGTACAGACAACAGAGAAGTGGGTGAAGGGAGACATCGAACAGTGTGTGATATGACAAAATAATAATTTATAAATTATCAAGAGTTCATGAGAGGGCAGGGCAGGAGGGGAAATATAAAGAGCTAATACCAAGGGCTTAAGTAGAAAGCAAATGTTTTGAGAATGATGATTCAAATGTGCTGTGAATACAATGGATGCATGTATTGATTGTGATAAGAGTTGTATGAGAGAGACCCCAATAAAATGATTTTTTTAAGTTTTACATAGAGCATAGCAAATAATATTATGGATCGAATTACTCACAAATACACTTCACTTACAAACAAAAAGAATTTTATAATCTTGAAAAAGTATTTTATTTATATATCTTATTTTTCCAAATAATACTGTCAAAGTATTGTTTGTGTTTATTTATTGACTGTTACAAATATTGCATCTCATAAAACTCACAGTCCAACAAGGAAGTCCACAAGAAGTGAAATTATTATGAGGTGTCCTTCCATTTAATATGTCAAGTTTGGTGGTCTTCAATATACAAATGAAACAAAATAGAGACTGCTGACCAAATGAAATAGAATGCAAATATCCAAAATGCTAACCTATTTAGAATATGTGACCATTTAGAGAGATAGGGAAGGGAAACTGAGAATGTGTGGCCATAAAGGGAAAATGACTAACGGGAGATTTTTTGATAATTTTCACTGTTTTTAAGCATTATAAGAAACTTTATGAAGGCAGAATTTAAAGAATCTGTAGAAAACCAAGGTGCGAAGAGAAGGTAAACAATTGCCTGGGGGGTGGGGATGAGTGGAGAAGCAGTTTCTTCTCCGAATGTTCTCTTTCCAGAGCTTTTAAAATCAAATATCTTATTTCTAGATTATTTGAAGCAAAATTAAAAAGCATGCCTATAAGAGCTGATGAGGATTTTTCTAGGCCTGCTTTCCCTCCACCCCCCATAGCCCCCCACTCTTATCTTACTTTAAGACCTAAAAACTTGTTATTTAGACAGACAATTTCATTGTGATACAAAATGAATGTAGAAACTGGCTTGAGTCATATAATTAAACTCCAACTCTAAATCTCTTTTATCCAAAGATTGTTTGCTCTTGCCTGGTTCTGAGAAGTTCTCTCATGAAAGCCCCTGTCTCTCAACCACACAGAGCATGATGGAAGGACTCCTGCTTGGATTTCTAACTCACAGTTTGAACTTCACCTACAGCATCAGTTTCACTTTAAGTTCCCTTTATTGTCAGCAGTGAGGCTGTAAACTGTTAGAACAGCTCTCCAGACACAGTGTGTACTGAACACAATGTGAATGTTAGCGACGGGTGGAAAAGAGAACTACCATCTATTGGGCTGGATTTGTGTGCTGTTAACTCTGTGCTTGGTATATGCTACAACGTGCAAGATCCAATGTTAGATGATTCTGAGAATTTTCAAAAATTGGTATGTATTCTGTTTTCTCCTGGCCTCAACTCACAACATGGACACCAGGAAAAGTGTACCAAAAAAACTGAAAATATAAATTCAAAATAAAATAAGACCAAACAAAATATCACTTAGAAACGTGATGAAGACCTTGAATTGAATGATCCATCTCCTTTATCTCCTATTCATATGAATGTGCAGGCATTTGCTTTAAGTTAAGAAAATAGGTACACTAATGCCTCTCATGTTTGTACTTTTTTAATAATTTCATCCCAATACACTAGTCGGGTTGGTGGGGGGAGGGGTTGCTTCTGCTAGATTTAAAGCATGGGTAGCACTATTGAAAGTGTGAGAGAGTGTCAATATTCCTTATTGACACAGGTTAAAGCCACTGGGAAGAATCTCAAGTGCTAAAGTTTTAGTGACAGAAGGATTGGAACTCAGGGCAATAAGATAATAAGGAGGGTAGGCTATTGTTCCATTTCGTTTGTAACAGCTTTTACTTCTCTTGATTCATATTTCATACATTAATGGCTGGTGGCAGCTGTTTCTCTGCATTGTGAGTCATGCCAAATGGCAAACGAAGGCCCTGAAAGTTTTACTGCTGCATGTCCTTAAGGCCGACTCTATTTGCAGGAGGCAATTCTCCCCAGTCATATGTTGCATGTCTTCCAATCCAGGGGACTCATCTCCCTGCCTTATACCAGGCAATGTCCACAAGATGTTCTGCTCATTCAATGGTCAACTTTTCAGAAGTCCATCTCTAGGGTCTTCTCCCAAGTCTGCCCTACTCTAGAAGCACCAGTGATCCAACAGTATTTGAAAATGGATGACTCAACTTCCAGCCACATGCAAGCTACCACCATACAACAAACCGATCACTGCAACACAAAGATGACACAATCTTGCTTGCAGAAAACAAAAAGGACCTAAAGCATTTCTGAATGAAGTCAAAGATTAGAGCTTCACCTCAGCACAAAGAAAACAAAAATCTTCACAACCGGACCAATAAGCAACACCAGGTGACACAGGAACTATTAAAGTTGTCAAGAATTTCATTTACCAGGACCCACAATCAACACCCATTTTACCTGGATCCACATCCAAACGCTTCAGCCTGGAACTGAGAATATTTTTTGCAAAAGACCTCTCTAAAGTTTTCAGCAGCAAAGATGTCAGTTTGAGGACTAAGGAGAACCTGACCCACACCTCAGGATTTTGAGACATCTCATAAGCAGGTCAGATTTGGCCAATGAGTAAGAAATATCAAAGAAGAACTGGCACCATTGAAATATGTGTTGGCAAAGGATATTATACATCCTGCGGCCGCCAGAAGAATGAACAAATCGGCATTGGAAAAAGGGAGCTCGGAATGTCCTTTAGAAACAAGACTTCACCCATATGTTTGGGACATGCCATCAGGAGGGTTAGTGCCTAGAAGCAGACATGGTTTTGGGTTCAGCCTGAGGCTCGTGAAAAGAAGCCATGACGAGTTGAAACAACACTACCACAGCGGCTCACCATCACAAGAACTGTGAGTAAGGTGCTGGAACAGGCAAACTTTCATTCTGTTGTGCACTGGGACACCACGAGTTCAAGCAGACCCAACAGCAACTAACAGCGCTATTTGATACCTAAAAAAATTCTTAGTACATCAAAGTAAGACTACAATTTAGCTTTTGTGACATTAACTTGGCACCTAGAAGGCTTAGTGATTCCAATCTCCATAAGCCATGTCATGTCCTGCCCATAAGCTGAGCACACCCACAAGCTTAGTTTTGTCTTTTGGTTACTAGACCTGCCCTGTCTAATCTGGTAACAAGCCTCTGTTGTCTCTATTCATCACTTATAATGTGCTTTAAGTGTCGAAGAAACCCAGATTTCAAAGACTTCGTGTGAGGAAAAGAGTACATCTCTGTAACACACTAATAATGCCTTCTTGATTTTAGGTTGAGAAGATAATATTCAGTTGAACTAACTCAATTCCATCAAGCTGATTCTGATTCAAAAGGACGCTATGAAAGACAGGGTAGAAACACCCCTCCACCACCACCCCCGCCCCCAGAGATTTCTGAGATGGTAACTCTTCTTTGGCGTAGAAAGTGACTGGTGGTTCGGAACTGCTGGCCTTGAGATTAGCAGCCCCAAGCATAAGCCATTGACTTCCAAGAGGATGAACTATTCACGATCTCAGAGCAGAACACAATGCAAGCCTACCCTGGTGTTAGCACAACACTGTTAATAGCACATCCTTGACCAAGAGTTCACCCGCTGGTTTAACTAAGACTTTGAGAAAGGAGAGCCTCTACCTGTCATTTATTATTCCAAAGTGGACAGTGACCAAGTATACACTTTACGCAGAGAGAGAGAGAGAGAGAGAGAGAGAGAGAGAGAGAGATCACAATGAACTTTAAAAGAACAACTATACAACTTGGATTGCATGCAGAAGTGAGAGAGGAGTGCCTGAGAAATCACCTACCCCTCAGGCTAACAAAGCTGAGCACACCCAGATTTATTGCCCCTCCAGGAAACTGGCCAGAATTTTTCCAAGACCCTGGAGGGCTGTCTTTGTGCTCGTGTTGCCTATGAACATGGCCTGGGAGACAAGCATTCCGACTTTGTTTTGGAGACGGTTAAAATTCTCTTGGGCTGCTGAGGAGCCCCAAAAGAAAATGTTTTAGTACATATGGGCACATGAATAGCTGAGTTGATGTGCATATGCATCCCTGTCTTATGTATGCACAGGTGAGCATATTAGTTTATGTCATGCCATAAGCACCTGCAAACATTGCACAGCACAAAAATCAGAAGAATCTAGTCATGATGAAAATACTGCCAAGGAGAAGGTGGGTGTCATTTTATTTTTGTGCTTTGTGGCCATATATCGAACTGTGTCATTTCTAGTGCAGGGATGGGGTGGAGTTGGGGGAGCGGGGCGTGCATTACCTGTTCCGTTTTCATCCCAGGATGTTTTACAACATCTTATAAAAAAGAAATGTTTCCTTCTGTTCCTACGTCTTGCAAAGTACCCAGTGATGTTGCTGTTTCGCCAGGAACAGCTTTAGATCACGACTTATCCTGGTTCCTCCAAGAGCTCCCTCACCAACCAAAAGATGCTAAACAGTCCAAGGGTGTCGGCTTTCGCCAGAGCTGCCCATGTGGTGGATTTAGGCAGGGTCTTTCACACTAAGTCTATTTCCTCCTGCAAAATAAGATGACCAATTCTTGACCTGTATTTCTCATAAGAGTTTAGAGAGAGTATCTGGCCTGTGGGCTCTGTAAAGGGCTGATATGATCACTGTAATGATCATAGCACATCTGATGCCTGAGAAGTACTTTGGTAAAGTGAGACAAAGGAGAAGGGAATATGGTTCCAACACTCACCTGTCCTGAGACTTCATTCATAGAATCCAGATTTCAAATTAGTAATTTAAAAGACTTCCCTTGACTTTCATTCGAATTACGCTGGCTCCAAATGAGATTAAGGAAAAAGTCAAGATACCAAGGGATTTTTATTTTAATTTTTTCTGAAATACAGGCCCTCGATTATCATGATTCCTTAAATTAGAATGGAGCTGCAAAAATAGATTCATGGAAGCGTTTCTTCCTATTTCTTTTTAATGTAAGACTATGCAGCCCGCTATATAATGTCACACATTAAAATAACACTGGCGTAGAATGGGGGTAAAATCCTTTCTCTGGAAATAAGCATATGTTATTAAAATTATGCATCATCTGTAGCCAACAACCAGAAAAGAATCCACATTTCAACCATTATGTTCAGAACTGGTTTGAAGCGCTGTGACTTGGTGTGGGACACAGAGTGGGGAGCTTGGGCTTATACTCCCAATCTTCCACTACAGATCATGGAAACTTCAGGAAGCAAACGACTTCCGTGAACCTAACTGATGCCAGTGTGAAGGGGATTAATGTCATTTGCCTGATTATCTGTTACATAGGGTTTGTACAGAGATCGAATGACTGTATCTATGAAAGGAGTTCTACCAAAGAGGGAATGGAACATAAAAAAAAGAAGAATTAAGAAAAACAGTTTTACTCACAAGTTCTTATAATTGCCATGGTGTCTTTATTGTGTATGGAACCCATGGTGATATGTTAATAACTCTATTTTTAGACATTAGCCTGAATGATAAATGAATCATCTTGACCTTAAACATAAACTAGACAAAAGCAGAGTGAAGTATACTTTTGACCCCACCCTCCCTCCCCAGGGTTTTTTAATAAAGAATTCTCAGTGTCCCCCAAGTCATACAAACTGTCAATCAGGGCTTGACACAATTGTGTCATTTGGCCTTCTCACCATGTAACTCCCACCAAATGAGTGGGAATATGCAAATCAGGTGATTGTGGCCCACCAATGGGAATGGGCAACTTGCTAATCACATCAATAAGGTCCATGAGCTTCTTGTGGTAGGAAGAAGCAAAGTGTTTGAGGAGTGACAGAGAAGTGGCAACAACAACAGATCTAAAAGACCAGGGCAAGTCAGAGCGGGAGGCGGGGCGGCTCCCTGGTGATGACAGCAGTGAGCATGACAAGCCACAGGGTAACAGAACAGCCCAGGGATAGAGGGCTAGAGAGAGGTGTTTCTATGGGCACCGCCCAAAACTGTCTTGTCCAGAGATTAATTGAGAGTTGTTCCTGAGCTTAGATTATAACCTGTTACTTCCCAAACAAATTCCATAATTGTGAGTATTGTCTGCAAGTTCTGTGTGGCCAGTGCAATAATTTTTTCCAACCTAGCAGAGAAAGAGAATGCAAGGGAAGGACAGCTGGTATCAGATGTAGTGTAAGGTTGAAGGGTAGAGGTAGGTTTGACTTCTACCTCATGGAAATCAGCCTCGAACTGTAAATCCTGAGTTTCCTCTTCATTCATGAAATAAGACATCCTCTTCCCCACCATTTTTACCACTGCATATCAAGAGAACCAGAAGAAAGGGCTCGTGTTTTAAGGGGGATGGGGAGGTATCTAAGTAGAGAAATTATTGATACCACATCATTAATGATATAATAAAATAAGAAGTCATTGCAAGAAATATGAATGAAACCTTTGCTTTTTTGTTTTGTTTTGTTTTCATTTGTTTTTGTTTTGTTTTTTGGGCATCACTGCCCTCTGGTGGTGGGAGTAGGAGGCCCAACCTTTGCTCCTATGGAGCCGCTGCTGGAATTGAACCTCCATCCCAGTGGGCCACAGTCCTGAGCACAACCACTACGCCACCAGGGTTCAGCCCCAAATAAAATCTTTGAATGAAAAAAAACCCACACTTTATTTCCAGGAGAATAATAAAGAATAATGGGCAATTCTGAAAATGATGCTCTTTAGAACTCAATGTATCTACAAAATGCAGCAAAAGAAAGTATTAGGAGAAATATCATGATTTTACTGCCTCTCATTTTAAAAGAGGAAACTGAAGATCAGCTGAAAATCTTAAAGGGCCAGAAGACAAATAAATCAAAAGAAGAAAACTGAAAAATAAACATTAAATAAGTATTTTGGGAAAATTTGTTGGCACATTAAAAAGCAAGACCAAGAAATGACTCACTACAAATGAACAAACCAACAGTAACCACTTAATAAAAAGTAAAATAGAAAATATAGCTAATAGAAATGAGAAGGAATATATAACCAAAATACAAAATAAAATGGATGAGTAGACAATTGTATGAGTACCCTATTTCATATAATGCATGTTTTCATTTTACAAAGTTCAATTTTTAATAATGAAAAATAAATTAGAAATAATATCACAGAACTTCTCTACAAAAGTAGTCAGATGGATTATGAGTTGTAGATAAGTTATCTAACATGCCTAAGGAATAATACTAAAGGTATAGACATAACTTCTGAAGAGAGAAAAACAGTTTTGAACTCAATGTAAAATATAGTGCTACCTCTAAAGCCTGATTAAGATAATACATTTAAAAAACACAGATCAGGACTGAGCCTCAGTGGCGTAGTGGTTGTGTGTGGGACTGCGGCCTACTGGCTTGGGGGTTCAAATCCAGCAGCAGCTCTCCAGGAAGAAGGCTGGGCCTCCCACTCCCACCAGAGGGCAGTGATGCCCCCCCCAAAAAAATAACACAGGTCAACTGTATTAATATGAATGCAAAAATGTTCAGCAAAATACTAACAAGCAGAATTCAAATAATTACTTAAAAATGACCAAGTAGAATTTATCATATTAATTTTAGGAATATTCAACATCAAAGATATCCAAACAAGAAACCACATCCATAGTATAAATAGGAGAAAGTCATAGTTAAGTGGAAACCTAATAGATTTTAAAAAGATCAAAATTTATTTAGATGTTTAGGCAGGAAATAAAGGAGCAGAAATAATTACATTTTACCATAATAAAAATGTTATTGAAACTTTAGTGTGCAGAGGGATACATCTACTATGAATCAACATTCTATATAATTGAGTGAGGTATAAGATACATTCTCAATAAGAACAGAAACAATATAGAGATGCCTTTTATCACTACTTACTAATTAATAATGCATTATAGAGTTTTTACAATGTAATGCCACTTGAAGTCATTTTAGATATTGAAGAGAAAGGAAATGTTAGTTTTAGGTGACATAACTGTATACACAGGAAAACAAAGTTCTAATCAGATAAAATTTATCAAGCTAATTATAATATTTCAACTAAATTCTTAGTGATAAAAATACCACTCCATAGTATTCCTCTATGCCAGGTCTATATCAATAAAAAAGTCAGAAATGAAAATGAAATCAATTTATTCATACCAACACCACAAATGTAAAGCAGAGATGTTTTAAAAGAATGCAAAATTTATGTTAAATTATGAATAAAGAATCTGTAAAGAATAAATATTATAAAGATAAAAATCCTTCACAGTTTAGACTGTCAAGCAACTCCAAAGTGAACCTCAACTATTCCTAATATAACTTGAAAAAATATTTTAAAATTCATTTGCAAGGGAATTCCTTTTTAAAATGGTATCAAACTAGCAATCCTTGACAGTTACTTCCAGCAGTCTACTAAATTTTACCAAGAAAGAGGAAAAGCCCAAAATTAAAAACAGCTCTGAAAACTGAGATGAACAGACAAGTTTGCTGCCAGAATCTGGAAAGAATTTTCACTATCTACAAGTTCTATGGAACTAGATGGAGAGAAACAACGGATGGGTTCTTCCTGCTTCATTAAAAAGAAAAAAAAGCCCAATCACCATAAAAATGAAGACATTTATCCCTCATTCACAATTTTAACCCTGGCTCACAAAACTAGACTCTATAGTTTGGCCAACCAAATTATTAAGCAGTCATGCATAACTTGAGCTAGAGGGCCTGCATGCGGTTTTATTTAAAATAATTGGTGTGGTCCTAAATATTTAGGTCCCTTTATATTTCACGTGGTGTCCTTTGATGCAAAAATATATTTGAACAACACAAATATATGAATGTGGATTTTTCCCCAAGTGTCATTTCACCCTTATTAGGGCCTGAATAGCAGGCAGTTCCAATTAGTTATCTTAAGGGGTGTGGGGACAGAAATAAGAGCCACTGGACAGTCGATAAGGATCCCTGATGGCATTGTGGGTTAGGTGTTTGACTGCTCACTGCAAGGTCGGTTATCGAGCCCATCAGGCACTCCACAAGAGAAAGGTGAGGCTTTCTGCTCCCGTGGAGATTTAGGGCTCAGAAACCCTCAGGAGAAGTTCTTCTCCGTCTTGCAGAGTTGCCATCAGTCGGAATCAGCTGAGGGGCAGGGAGTTTGGTGCAAGCGATAGACATGCATGTGTTCTGGAGCCTATTATAGTTGGAATGCTTGTTAGAGAGGATGATGCGGAAGTGCTGGCTTATGTACTCTGGGCTTGTTATCTAGAGTGTGCCACCCCGGCAGAAGGATATCATGCTTGGTAAAGTCAACAGCAGGATGTAAGTAATTTTCGCCTCTTAAGTTTGTATCCTGCAAAATTGCTGATGCTCTTGTTCAGCTCAAATAGGGGTTTTTGTTGGTTGTTTGGTTGTTTGTTTGTTTGGTTGGTTGGTTGGGGTTTTTTTGTGATCCCTTAGCGATTTTTATATACAATGCTATCATCTGAAAATATAGATCAATTCACTTCTTTCTTTACAATACAGGTTTTTTTTCTAATTGCTCCTTGCTCTGGCTAGAACCTGTAGTATGATGTGGTACAGAATAGGCAAGAGTAGTCATCTTTGTCTCTTTCCTGATGTCAGTGGAAAAGTTATATTCTGTAGAATATAACTGTGTTTTGTTGTTGTTAAATAGCTGTTCCTACAAGGTTGTGGACATTCTCTTTGGTTCCTAGTGTGGATAATGCTTATATCATGAAATGTACTTTTGTCACTGTTTTCTGTCTTATGGGAGGACCACGCTCTTTTGTCCTTTATTTCAACAGTTTGTGCTATTACATTAACTGATTTGTCTTCTTGACATAAGCATCACTGGTCATTATTTGTAATCTCTCTTACACATTCCTGGTTTTATCTTACTAGTATTTTGTTGAGATTCTTGGCATCTATTTTGATCAGAGATATCACTCTCTATTTTCCTTTTCCTTGATATTGTTATCTTCTCTTGTGATCGAAGTAATACTGACATCATAGAATAAGTTGAAAACTATCTCTCCTATATTTTGGAAGTGTGTTTGAAGCATTAGGGTTTTTTTTTAATATGTTAGTAGAAATTACCACTGAACCTATCCATGCCTTTTTCTTTCTACTTTCAAAATATAGTACAGAACATATTATGAAGTAATCAAGGCAATGTGGTACTGACATAGACAAACACAATTCAATGGACTAGAGTTGAAGGAGTAGAAATAGACTTCTTGGTACCATGTCTAAAAACATTACCTAATCCTCATGCCCACTGGGATCGAGTTTTCAAGGAACAGGGAAGCCATGTCTAACAGACAGGTAGACATTCCAAGAAGAGGAGTGAGAGTTGCTGATGGGAAAATCAAGTCAAGAGAAGGGAAATCAAGCAGACATGTCTGGGAGAACGCAAGTGTATGCCTGTTAGTAGAAAATGAGGGAGAACCAATCTTCAAGTGGGGGGAACAATGACTAAAAATTTTAGAAGATTCTAAGGAGGGAATATCCCTGTTAATATGCACAGAATAAGCCACTTGGCCCTGACCTTCTAGAGAAACCCTTAGAATCCAGGTCAAGTGCTATAGAACACTGGGGCATTGAATCCTGGATCTATGGGAGGCGTGCAACATGCTCCAAAGGCTGCAACAGAGAGATCTGATACTGAACTCCACTTGGTGAATTGAACTCTGCTTCAAACACACCTATAACCCAAGGACTTAAGACTGAACATTCATGGTGTTTGAAGAAGTAGAAGCCAGCTGTACAATGACTAGTCAGTAGATGGACATCATTGACTTACTATTATCAATGCTCTATATGCTGTAATAAAATATATATTGTTTGGACAAACTTGTGACTGACATTCTCAGTGAATATTGTAAGTTTTCCCTGATAGCTAACTCCCATTGTTTGTATAAATAGCATCCATCTATGAAAGGATTTATTCTGACCAATGTAGTAATTCAGGGATTGTGTTATATAGGTAGCCTACTTTGGCTCGATATCTCTCTTTCAGTTGTGTTTTAAAAGCTAGTCTCAGAGGTTTATCAATGACAACATTAACAGAAGATCTTTATTCTCCAGGGAGATAATCAATAAGACTCTCTACTATAAATTAACAAGAAGAATCTCTAAAGAGAGCCAAAGGCAGGTTTAAAAAAAAGACACGGATCCAGGAATAGGTTTGGGGCTTGCACTGAATCCTAACTCCAATTTAAAAACAAATAGCTCTTACATCATGGCCCTGCTCGAGTCTCACCTAAGTGTGAGGAGGAAATTAGGTGGTGCCCAGCTAGCAGATAAAATAGCATCTGAGTCTTATAAAGGCTCATTCCAAACAAGCAGCTATCTAACTGAGATATCAGTGAAGCCCACATGAAAGAAGCATGCCATCATCAGTCACGGAAGACATATGAATCACATCATTTATAGCCTAAGGAGGGATTAGTATCAGAGGAAATGAACCCTCTGTGATTTCCCTGTGTACATAATGCAGGGATAGGAATAAACTGGCTACAAAACAGACTGCATTGGAGAGGTGACAACAAGGGGTCAACATTTTAAGCCTTACTTGAACAGTTAAAACCTTGTCAGCCGATGCGTCCCATATATGGGCCTGATAGGCTTTTCCATGTTTTATGTGGGTTTTCCCATTTCTTCACATGAGGGTTTAGCTCTGATATATTTTGTCATTGGGGATAGTCCCCTTGAATGCTTCTTACATGTTTTCCTTGTTTGGAATATGTGATACCCAGGATTGATGGCCCTATAGAGACAGCAAGTAGAATCAGGGTTCCTGGGGGGCACAGGGAGTAGAGAAGAGATATATCCAGGAGTTCTAGAAGAAGGAAAATGTTTTTAAACTGATTGTGATAGCAATTATATAATACTGCTTGATATGATTGAACCATGAAATAATATGATATCTGTATTACCTGTGAATATAAAAGTTTTGGAAAACATCAACATAACCCTCTCCTCTTGCACACCCCAAATTAAAACTTTTGTACTTCAAAGGATACCATAAAGAAAATGAAATAAAAGAAAGTACAAATATTTTACTAGATGAAGGATTCTTATTTGGACTACTTAAGAAAAAGGACTTTTATCCTGGCAATATCTGACTACATAAGACTTTGAGGTCAGACTATACCTTGGTGGTAAAGTAGTTATGTGTTGGACGATTAAGTGCAAGATCAGCAATTCAGAGCCACCAACCACTCTGTAGGAGAAAGATATGATTGAACAATAAAAAGATTGTTATCCCAATTGTAAAATGGACAAAAGATATAATAAAATAAAATATGCTAATGGCCAATAAATGTATGAAGTAAAAATATAAAATATGTTATTAAAATGTATATAATATATTAAAAAATAAAATACACAAA
This sequence comes from Nesogale talazaci, assembly GCA_004026705.1. Classification (NCBI taxonomy): domain Eukaryota; kingdom Metazoa; phylum Chordata; class Mammalia; order Afrosoricida; family Tenrecidae; genus Nesogale; species Nesogale talazaci. The sequence goes on along the minus strand of PVJH01004111.1, from coordinate 116,046 downwards.
GGACCAGTAAATGTCTGAAAAGATGCTCATCACCATTAATCATTAAGGAAATTCAAATCAAATGAGATATCACTTCCTACTTAGCATGGTGATTATCAGGAAACAGCAAGGGCTGGCTAGACTGTGGAGGAAGTGCAACACTCACACGATGCTGGTGGGATTTGCAAAATGATGCCATTTACTGGGGAGCAGGCTAGCAATTCCTTAGACTGTTAAATATGCATATGACCTGGAAATTCCACTTCTAAGTAACATATCAAAGAGAATTAAAAATCATATGGCCAAAAAATTTTATAACAGCACAATTTATAATAAACAAAAGGTGGAAACTACCCAAATGCCCATCAGTTGATGAATAAACAAAATATGGTATGTCCACACAGTGAAGTATATTACACAGTTATAAAAAGGGATGAAGTACAAAACATGCTACAATATAGATGAACCCAGAAAATACATTCTTAGTGGAAGAATTCAAGAGATTATTACAAAATTATGTGATTATACTAAAATCCACTGAATTGTATTCTTTATGAAGGCTGGAATTTATAGTATGTGAATGATATCTCAATAAAATCGCTATTTTTAAAAGTACATCATAAAACTAATATTTATCTTTATTGAAACTTCTTGGAAAGCTAGAAATGGAACAAAGAATGCATCTATTGACTAGGCTGAGGCATTCAAATCTGTGGACTTTCACAAATGATCGACAGCTTTGAGAAGAATGAGAATCCCAGAGAACTGTCCTGCATTCTGTTCACGTGGCACCTGAACCAGAGGGAGAGCAGTCACGGGAACAGAACCATGGGATACTGCATGGTTTAAAATCAGCAAAGGTGTGTGCCCAGTTGCTTTCTCTCGGAATATTTAGTTAATAGGTACGCTGGGCGAACATCAGAGAATCTGAGTTATATGACGAAGAATGCAGCATCTGGAAATCAGGAAGGCATCGAGAGTACACAGCCTCGCTTGCTGAAAATGAGGACTCGAAGCACTTGCTGATGACGAGCAAGGATTGCAGCCTTCCGGATGGATGACAACCCAACGTAAAGAAGACCAACGTCCTCACAACTGGACCCACAGCTAACATCATAAGAAGCAGACAGGGTTGAAGTTGTCAAAGTTTTCTCTTGATTGGATCTATTATCAATGCTCATGGAAACGGCAGTCAAGGTTTTTTTTTTTTTTAATGACCTGCAGTGCTGCCTCCCACCCTCTCTCATGACCCCAATTCTACCATATAAGTCCAACTAGACCAGGGGGTGTACAGTGAAGTTGGAAACATGGGGAATTTAGGATAGATGATCCCCTAAGGCTAGTAATAGGAGCAGTGATACCAGGAGGTGGGAGGGAGGGTGGAATAGAAAGGAAGAACCCATTTCAGGGATCTACACGGAGCCTCCTCTCTGGGACACGGACAACAGAGAAGTGAGTGTTGGGACTCATTGGACAGTGTACAGTATGAAAGTAATAACAATTTGTAAATTACTAAGGGTTTATGGGGGAGACGGGGGAAGGAAGGGAAATGTAGGGAGCTGGGTGGAGGGAGGATGTTTGGAGAGTGATGATGGCAGTAAGTGTGTAAATGTGGCCTGCATACAATTGATGTATGTATGGATCATGATGGGAGTTGTAGGAGCCCCCAGTACAATGATTCATTAAAACAATGACTTGCATTAGATAAATCTATACTGCGCAAGACCTTTAGAGTATTGAAAAGCAACAATGTTACTTTAAGACAGTGGTTCTCAACCTTCCTAATGCCACGATCCTTTAATGCAGTTCCTCATGCTGTGGTGACCCCCATCCATAAAATTACTTTCATTGCTACTTCATAACTGTAATTTTGCTACTGTTATAAATCGGGTGACCCCAGTTAAAGGGCCATTTGATCACAAAAGAGACTGCGCCCTACAGGTTGCGAACTGCTGCATTCAAGTCTAAGATGCGCCTGACCTAAGCCATGGTGTTTTTAACCACCTCACATGCATGTGAAAGCTGGACATTGAAGAGAGAAGATCTAAGAAGAACTGAGGCACTCCAATTGTGGTTCTGGAAGAAAATATTGAAAGGACCATGAACAAACAGATCTGCCTTGGAAGAAGTGCAGCGATAGTGCTCCTTAGAGACAAAGATGGCAAGATTTCAGTTTGCTTGCTTTGGACATGTTGTCAGAAGAGATCAGGCCCTCATAATGTTAAAGAAAAAAAAGAAGACCTTCTACAAGATGAATTGACACAGTAACTATCTCAGTGGGATCAGCCATATAAACAATCATGAGGATAGCACAGGATTGGGCGGAGTTTCATTCTGTTGTAAGTAGGGTTGCTATCTGTTGACACTGAATCCACACACCTAACAGATCGATCTATAAATGATATATACTCAAAACATACAAGTGGCATGAAACATAGAGAATCTTTTAATACATTTCCATTCAATTCAGGAACCAGACAAGAATGTTCACTATCAGCTCTTACCTAAAATAGTATGAGAGATTCTAGTTCGCACTAAAGACAAGAAAAATACATATATAAAAATTGGAAAGCAAGAGATAAAACTGTCATCACTTGAAGATTGCATAATCGTCTACAGAGAAAACACAACAGACACCATTAGAATAAAAAGGGAACTCAGAAAAAGATGTCAGAAAGAAGACTATGCTACAAAAACCAATTACATTCTAATACCAAGTTGCAGTTTTATTTATTAGAAAATGTTGCCTAGTTGTAAAAAAGGAATAAACCTAACGAAGAACAAGAGAAGCCTCCAAAGACATCAAACATCCTTATTAAAGAAATGCCAAACCAGGCTCCAGGATTAATATAGTCAATTCTCCCCACTTAATCTACAAAATCAATGTAATCACAAAGGAAATTGAAGCTTGTTTTTCAACATTTAAACAAATAATCTAGCATGGAATTATAAAAGTCCCCAAGTGATTTGTAAGACTTTGAAAATGAAGAGAAAGGGGAACTAATTTCCCCCAGGCAGCTATTGTGACATAATAAAAAGCCATAGGAGTAAAAACAGTATGGTACGGGTAAGGGTCAAAGAGGTCAATAGAGCCAATGAAAAACTCAGAAACAAACCCAAATATAATGGGAACTTGATCGATGACGAAGTGCACTATAAAATAAGGAGAACAGCTACTATCTATTTTACTCTTATCTGATGACCTATTTCTATCTTTATATCTATCTATTTCTGTTACTGTTTTCCAATAAATTTTATTTTCCTCTCCCTCTCTGCTTTGTCTCTTCCCATCTTCCCAGCATCTCTGCAATACTCAGTCTCCTTCTTCTGGTGTGAAAACAATTTTTTTTCTTTTATAGTAGTGGTCTCATGCAGTATTTCTCTTTATGGGATTGGCTAACTTTGCTGACCATAATGTCTTCCAAATTCATCTATGTCTTGAGATGTTGGACAGCTCCATCATTAGTCTTTCAGGATGCATAAAATTCCATTGTGTATATGGACAAATGCTTATTTATCCATTTATCCATACACACGCATTTGGGTTGTTTCTGTCTTCTTGTTATTGTGAATAGTGCTGAGATCAACATGTGTGCACATATCAATTCATGGGTTGCTCCTTATTTCTTTGCAGTACTTACTAAGTAGAGAGATTTCTGGGTTGTATGGTATTTCTATTCCCATTTGTCCACAGTGGTTGTACAGTTTTAGAATCCCATAAACAGCATATAAAGGTTCAATTTCTCTGCACCCTCTCAAGCAGTTGTTATTTTCTCTTTTTTGAACTTTGCTATCAATACTTATCATTGTTTTGATTTGCATTTCTCAAGTGAGTAGTGATCCCCAGAATTTCTGCATGTGTTGCTTGGATGCTTGCCTGTCATCTTTGGTGAATTTTTTATTCATGTCGTCTGACCCTTTGCAAATTCCATTATTCATCTTTTCCTTGCAGATGTTGTGATCGTCTGGGAAGACTAGAGAAACAAACTCATAAATATGCATGTGGGTAAGAGTGACTTTTACATCAAAGAGGAATTGTATATTAAGAAAACCTCCAAGCCCACTGCAGATCATCCATAAGTCCAATATTACCCCCTATGTCAATACTAGTCCATAAATTCCAGATCAAGTCTATAAATCTGATATTACCCATATGTCGATTACTAGTCATGCAGCCTTGCAATGATGCTGAATGCAGGGAGATCACATACCAGTAGGTGGACAGTCTTGTGGATCCAGAGGTCGTAGAAGTATCTCAGCACTAGCATGCATCTTCACATGGCTTCTCCAGCTCTGAGACTCTGGTTTCCATCAGCCTGTCTCCATGTGCTTGCCAGCAAGACTGTCTTTCAGGGAGTTAGCATGTGTCTGGCCTCCAATGAGCTTTCTCCATGGTACCTCCAAATGAGTTCATCAAGCTGCGGCCTGATTGACAGACTGAACTCCATCCCTTTACCCTTAAATCTCAAATCGACAACAAATTGTGTAATGACCACAAATGTATTGCAATTTTCTATAGATTATTGAGATTAGGCCTTTATCCAATATATCATTGCCAAGGAACCCTGGTGGCATAATGGTTGTGTACTGGGCTGCCAACCACAAGATCAGCGATTGGAAACCACTGGCAGCGCCAGGGGAGACAGAAGTGTTCTCTACTCCTGTGAAGACGTCAGTCTCAGAATCTCAGGTCTACCCTATCCTAGAGGGTCACTGTGAATTGCCAGTGGTTTGGCAGTGAGTTTGGTTTTATCATTGCAAAATAATTTTCCCAGTATAGGGGTTCTCTTTATACTTTTTTTAATGAAGTCTTTTGATGTCTTGTATCTTTTAAGTGGGTGTTTTTTAATTATATCTAATAAATGTGTTTATGCTGTATATTAAGGTCCTTATATTTTCCCTATTTTCTCATTGATGAGCTTTATAGTCCAAGGGTTTATATAGCTTTAGAGTCTAATCCATTTGTTACTTTGTTTTTGTCTAAGATATGAGGTATGGGTCCTTTTTCATTTTTCTGCAAATGGAGATTCAATTTTGCCAGAGCAATTTGTGGAAAAGACTCTCTCTTCACCATTGAGTGTGTTTCAGTTTGTAGACGCATGGTTTTATTTCTGGATCTCTCTTCTGCTCCACTGATCTACAGGTCTAATATTGTACCAAGACTAGGCTGTTTTGATTGCCATGGTTTTGTAACAAGTGTTGAAGGTAGGAAGTGTGAAGCCTCGTACTTCACTCCTCTTCTTCAGTAGTGCTTTACTTACCCTGGATTTCTTTCCTTTTCAGATTGTTACTGTTATGTTTTTTTCCATTTCTTTGAAGAATGATGATAGCATCTAGATTGTAGCTGAATTACATTTATAGATTGCATTTGGGTAGTATGAAGAGTCGGGATCAAACATATTTTATTTGGAAGAAGCCCCATATATATATGAACTAGACTCCTTAACAGCAATGCTCTTTTACTTACTCTCATATATTCACATATATGGTAGAGCACAAAGGGGCATGGTTGTGACTACTTAATAGGCATAAGCAAATTATCTCCCAAGATTGACATAATACAATCTATAGAATTTATATTCAGCATCCTAGTCTGTTGACAAGTGCCTGGAGTTTTACAATCTTATGAGTGGGTGTCTAAGAGACAACTGTTAGTCTCTATTTGTCTGCAATGCAAGATAAAAAAGAAACCCAGGTAGGAAACTATTGCACAGGATTGACAGACCACATAAATTATGGCCTTATCTATGCTGACACCAGAAGAACTAGATGGTGGCAACTGACCAGAGACGCAATAGACGGTCCCAGATAGAATGGAAGAATAATGTAGCCCCAAACTATCATCACAAAAAAAGGTCAAGCTTAAAAAACCAGAGGATATCCCTCACCCCAACACTATCACCCTGAGATATTCTTTAAGTCTAACACTGAAACCGCTCCCAGAGATCACCTTATGGCTAAATAACAGTTTAGCTCATAAAATAAACAATCTCATCTATGAGTATTGTGGTCTTTAAAATAAAAAATGCCATATGATCCAGAAATCCCCCTACTCAATCTATACCCCTAAGAAATAAAAAAAACCACAAGTAGATACGTGCACATGCTTATGTATTGTGGTGCTATCCATAGTAGCAAAGAGAGTGGAAACCACCTGTCTGTGGAGGAATAGATAAGTGAACTTTGGTATATACATAAAATGAAATGTTATAGATCCTTAAAGAGCAGTGATAATCAAAATTCGTCCTCCCAAAAAACAAACACTATTATAAAATAAAAAATTAAGAAAAATGGTTTTCACATCAAAGAAGCCAGCATTGATAGTTATAGGAGGTTTGGGAGAGGGCAGGGAAAAGAAAAGGGAGGATGATATTGGGGGGAAACTATTTTAAAAAGAGACCCATAGTGACACATGCATATGCACATAACATAAGAAAGATAACAACATAAATAAGAGAAGTAGATGCCAGATAATAACATAGAAAATACTTACTATATATAGTTACAGTTATAAAAAAGTGTGGATTTAGTGATAAAGAATCAAACAAAAGTGAACTCACATATACAAGGGGGTACCCAAAATAAACCTAATATTCATTTTTGTATGTGTGATGTGAGGGGATTAGAGTTTGTTCCACCAGGTCAGACTGTTAATCCAGCATTCTATTTAGAGGTTCTGAAAAGATGTTCATAACACAGTGAGGCATAAAAGGACTGATTTGTGGCAGATGGGGACCAGGTTTCCCACCACCACAATGCACCTGCTCATGCAATCATCTCAGCGCACCAATTTTTGGCAAAAACCAGCTTGCTCCTCTTGCCCCATGCAACTTACTCAACTGATCTCACTCCATGCAACTTTTTTGTTTCCACAAATGCATGAAAAGAGAAGATAAATCTTTGTGACCTTGTATTGTGCTTCTACAATATAGAAGAAAACAAAAGCACAATGCATAGTAAGAAATCATTGAAAACGAATACTTCATCAAAATTTATAACATTTGTTCTTTATTTTTTATTATTTTTCAGTTTGTTAGTCTTATTCAGTTCTTTTATATATAAACCATTTTATTGGGGACTTTTACAGCTATTTGTCAGATGAAGATTAGACTTTTCCACAGTTCTATCTCCTCTAAAATATTAAGAAAATATTACAAACCATTTGCCAGCATTTGGTAGGAGCAAAGATAGTCTCCCTAAAGTCTCCAGTCATCCAGCCTATCTCTCTCACAAAAGATAGGGATAACTCCCTGCTGCTAGGACAACGGGTCACTTCTCCTCAAAGTTTTAGCTAGATCAAGTCTCCAGCCCAAGGGCAATCAAGGTTAGGCCTTCACCATGAATCTGGGGTCCACCCTCTTTGCCACATGGGGACTCCCAATACGTATTATGTTGCCTATTATGTGTGTGCCCCTAGATTGTCCCTCTTATTACTGCATAACCTATAGGATAGCCCTCTCCTGTACAAATGTCCTGACCTGCAATTAAGAGCCTGGCATGTCCCCAAAAAAGAAATAAGGCTTTGTCAGAATAAAGGACCTCTCTCACCCTCTCTTGCCCTCTCAGCCACTTCTCCTCCCCTAATTTCTCTCCTTCTCCTCCCTGTTTCCTTTCCCCATGTCCTCTTTTTCCCCCTCATTCACTCTCTCCATATGGACCACCAAGCGGGGCTGAGGTGAGCATGCTACCATGACACAAACGTGTCTGACTCCATTGTTTTTATTTCTTATAACTTTACTATAATCTTTCATTATCGCTGTACAATTGCCCCTCTTGAACCCGGGATGATGTGTAACAGACTGGATACTCTGACAGCTCTTATCATAATCCGTATATACATCATTTCAAAATATTTTCTTTCTACTTGAGCCCTTGATAGCAGCTGCTCATTTCCCCCTCCCCCAATCGTCCCTCATGAGCCCTTGACAGTTTATCATTTTTCCCCATGTCTTACACCAATTTATCATTTACCCCATGTCTCCCTTAACCCACTTTTCTGTTGTCCATCCCCGTGGGAAGTGGCTATATAGTAGCCACTTCCCCCCACCTCCACCCCCTTCCCCCTTCTGGTATCTCTATTCTCAGTCTTGGTCCTGAGGGGGTTTATCTGTTCTGGATTCCCTGTGTTTCCAGTTCTTATCTGTACTAGTGTACATGCTCAGCTGGATTTGTAGGATAGAAGTGAGGTCATGAGAGTGGTGGGGAGGAAGCACTAAAGAACTAGAGGAAAGTCGTATGTTTTATCAGTGCTGTACTGCACCCTGACTGGCTTCTCTCTTCCTTGAGACCCTTCTTTAAGGGGATATCCAACTGTCTAGAGATGGACTTTGGGTCTCCACTCCACACACCACCACCCCTCATTCACATTGATAATGACAGATTCTCAGACCAATGGAAAAGAACTAAAAACCCAGAAATAAAAACATCAGCATAAGGACAACTGATCTTTGATAAGGGCTCAAAAATATCAAATGGGAAGCAGATGCCCTGTTCAATAAGTGGTGCTGGAAAAAATGGTTATCTACCTGCAGAGAAATGAAGCAAGACTCTTACCTCACTCCATGCACAAGAACATTTGTTCTTAAAAAGACATTGTTAGGAGAATGGAAAAACAAAATTTAGACTAGAAAAAGCGTGCTGCGATGTGAATCTGGAGGATGCATACAAGTTTATTGAAATAGAAATTGTGCACAAATCAAAATATCCATCAAATATATAAATACAAATACTTGTTTAAATATAATATATGATGGAAAACTTAAATATAGAAAACATTTAAAGTCCTCAAATCTCAATAGTAAGAAAAAAAACAACTCAACTTAAAATAATCAAGAGATTTGAATAGACCTTTAACTAAAAATGATATATAGAGGGAAAAGAAGCACTGGAAAAGATGTCCACAATCTATAGTCAGTGGAGAAATGCTCATTAAAGTCACAATGAGGTATAACTCCACAAAAATTAGAATGACTCAAATTAAATAAACTAATCATACCAAGTGTTAATGCATATGTGGAGGGATTGGAACTCTCATTTACATTGCTGGTTACAATATAAAAGGGTATCCCCATGTTATAAAAATGCATCGACTTTCATTCAAGCATATGCGCATATATAGATATATGTGCATAGAACGAGTGACCAAAAAAAAAAGGACATCTTTCTTGGTAGATTTGAAGGTCAACAACAAAAAAAAATAAGGAAATCCTTAATGAGGTAGATTGATGTAATGACCACGGACTCAAACCTCTTATGAAAATGTACAGCACTAGGCAACATTGGGTTCTGTTACTCATAAGGTCACCATGTGTCAGAGCTAACTCAACAGCCGCTAGCCATTAGCATATATGAGCAATCTTTGGTGTGTGTGTGTGTGTGTGTGTTATGAGTAACTTTTTCAGACATCAAGTTAGTTCCAATTCCTACCTATGCACCACAGAGTGAAATGTTGCCCAGTCTTGTATCATCCTCACAACCATTGTTGCAGCTGTTGGACCAATTCATCTTCTGTTTTCCATTAACCCCAGTGCTTTACAAACTTGATGTTCTTCTCCAGGGATTGGTCTCTCTTCTATCTATCATCTATCCATCCAACATCTATCATCTCTATCTGCTTCCTATATCTATCCATCTATCCATTCATCCCATACTATGCTGTATTTTATTGTTTTCCATAGCTGTGTGTATCCTATATACCCATTATATTTCATTGATCCAGTTTCTGGTAGAGTAGTGATCTTATACACTGAGCTTGTAATCACAAGGTCAGTGGTTTGAAACCAACAGCTGTTACAGGGGATAAAAATGATGCTATCTGCTTCTGTAAAGATTTAGAGTCTCAGAAACCCAAAAGGCCAGTTCTACTGTGTCACATAGGGTCACTATGAGTGGAAATCAACTGGATAGTAATAAGTTTGCTGCAGTAAGGAAAGCAAGTTGACCTTCAACTTTGTACTACATTAGTTTATAGAATCTTAGTTTTTCCTCTATAGGAGAATAAGATTTCTTGGATATCAGGCATATGCTCACTAAACACTGTCAAACTGCTTTCCAAATAGCTAATAGGTTGAATTCCAAAAAGACAAACCCTATGCAAATATTATACTCTATGCAACCCTATCCATTAGTCTTTAGTACATGAAGCCCTCTAATAAATTACTCTCTCTGCCTCCAGTTTGGCTCAGTCTCCACTTTGCACCTTGTTCTTGATTGATTTCTCCTATTCACACTGCTTTCATTGAACCCAAATTCCTCCTTTCTGCAATCCCATCAAGTAAAGCTCCCATTACTGACAGGGTCTCTGCATACCACACCAGAGCGTCTCATAACAACCATAAGAAGCTATTAAGAAATGAACTCTATGTCTAAAGTAAGCTTTCAGAGGCCAGACAGTGCTGTAGGCTAGGTGTTAGACTACTAATCTCAAAGTTCAAACCCACCAGTAGCTCCTCAAAAGAAAGATGAGTTTACCTGCTCCCATAAAGATTTATAATCTTGAAAACCCTATATAAGGTAATTAGGAGTCAAAAGTGACTCACTGGCTATGAGTTTGACTTTAATGCAAGTTTTTAGGTCTACATGCAAATGGCCCAGATTTCTTTAGTGAACATGCCAAGAGTTTTGTCTGTAAAGAGGTAGCACTGGTTGACTGTTCGTGCTACCCACCTGCTCTAAGTCCTTTATCAGATGTAGAATGGAAATCTAATGCTTTAAGTTGATATCAAGGTTAGTCACAATTAGTATCTAAACTATCTCTCCAGGCTCATTAATCTACACCTCCACACATACGGTAGCCATACCACTTGCTATTGGCCCAAATTCTGTACATTTTCATACCTTGTTGTCTTGCAAACTGCTATTCCTTCTGCTTACTTACCTTCTATGCCTTCTCCCCATTATGTGTACTATCTCACCTATAAACAATCTTCTCATCCTGTGCCACTTACTTGGTGTCACCTTTTCTTCTCAGGACTGCTCTTCCCCTCTCTTCTCAACTGTATTAGTTTGTACATTCTTTTTGTTATAGCACTGTACCATTTACAGATCTGCCTCCATCATCAGACTGGAGCAATGAATTGACTTGATAATGTAATGAATTCAGGTAATGAATTGACTTGATCCTTGAATCCCCAACATCAAACACGGCATGTTTGAATAATGGAGAAATCAATTACTAATATATTCACTATGAGATCAGCTATGCTTCCTCAACATCTCAGGGACCCAGAATACTCCATAAAAGCATTAAACACTTTCCCAGAAATTGAATTTTTCTGATATTTTGTTTGCCAGCATGTTGCCTCCTGGATGCTTCATATCTAAACAATCAGTGCCAGACTCTTTCCATGCTTGGAGAGACACTTCCCATTCTTCTGTCCCTTCATATGGAGAGAAACAGCATGATTAGAGCCTTTCCCTATTCCCACAGAATGTGCCCATGCAAGTCACCGCTAATTTCTGTATATCATAAAGTAAATTATTCATGGAGTGGCAGAGAGAGAATTACCAGAGTCCTTTTGCACCCATCATTTTATAGTTAGAACAATTGGAGTCTAAAGAGGTGAAATTACTTCTCCTAGACCATAAAACAAATCAGCAACAGCCTTAACCTGAATCTGTTGATTCTTAATCATGTATTCCTACACTGGTAAAAATTAATTCTCCCACCCACACATAAAGCTTTCAACCACTGGTTCACTTACAAATCGTTCCAAGATAATTATTAATAATTATTACTAAACATGAATAGGCTTGGGTACCACATTCCAAAATAACAAACCCACACGTATCGCTAACGTTAGTGGAGTGCAATAGTAACAAGGCTGACCAGTGCCCTAATCAAGGGGTGCCTTTGGTTTGCTCTTGGTGGATGTGGGTGGATGTGGGTGGGTGGGTGGGTGCGCGCGCGCCTGTCCCGGTGGTGTGCGTGTATGTGTATTTACCCCCTCCCCACTTTCTATTAGAGTTCTGCAAAAAGGGAAGTTGAAAATGTGAAGGCTGCTATTGTGGCACAAGCATGTGACTCCTGTCTAAGTGACATTAAAATTGTTCAGACATTGAAATGAAAGCAAATGTGCGTGCGCCTATCACATTACGTAGGGAAACCAAATGTAGGCTGAGTTGCATGTCACCAAATGCCCCACATGGGACATACAGAGAAAGTGACATAATCCAACTATTCGGCAAAAGCAGCCCACAGTGACAAATGCATCATTTCTGAAGAGGAAGAAAGAGCAGATGGCTCAGTAAGCAATTGTAGCACAGCCAGCTTCCCCCTCTGTACCTCCCAAACCCAATTGCCTCCCAGGATCTCTGGCTCAGCCCTGGGCAAACTCAGAGACGACACACTCCAGCCCCACAGAAGAAGCAGCCGTGGCAGGAGGAGGCTTAGGTGACCGTGCTCTGGGCTTGGATCCAAAGGTAGATCCTGCTCCTTAACTTGCTATCACTTGAAACAAGTGATTTAATTTCTCTAAATTGTATTTCCTTGTGTATTGTATAGAATTAATCCAAGTCCTCCGTGTTTAAGAGAGATTGGGAGTAAGTGCTTCATACACTACAGTGTACATAACAGATAAGCTCATTCAGTAGCAGGAGGCCAGTACTAATCATTGGAAGCCAACCCAAGACATATGTTTTCCATAGCATTCAAAGGGTCCCAGCTCTCATTCATTTCAATGTCAGGATTCCTTGTCAAGAACAGCAGGTGGAGGTTGGTTTTTCTCTGTGTTTGCGTGTCCCTCAGTGGCAGATATTATTCTATCATAAGGGAGCGATCAGTCGATTTCATTTCTTACTGATTCAAACCATGTTTCTTGAAGAGTCCACTACAAGTCACACACTAGCTAACTGACAAAATTTATAGGAGCTTAGATTCTTTGTTAATTTTTAAAATATAACTATCTTTTTATTGCTTCAGTTAAAGGGCAACCATGTGGGAGAACAAAATAAATCTCTACCCATCTCAAAAACTAAGGCTGGAGATGTTTTCTGGATGTTTTGTGGTTTTACCTAAGAAATAATAATGACTTACATTTCCAGGTGCTTCAAAAAAAAAGAACATTGCATAGATATTCGCTGAGTTAATGTACACGCCAGCCCCATGATATAGAGTATTTTTCCACTCTTATCGAGCCAAAAGGCACATCCAGCTCATCTGGTTCTATGTCAAAGACACTGTCACTCTCAACACTGCCTCTCACGGGAATGCCAATGATCACAAAGGTGAGAAGAGAACAGTGTCCTCAGACAAGATTAGTAATTATTGTCTTCATCACTGGGGTACATGTGGTGAGGGCAAAGACAGTCCTGAGCAACCCTACCCTGAGACTCCATCGATGGCTTAAAAACTTTTAAAAGATAAAACAGGCTTTAGAAAAGTCATAAAAATGAGCTAACTAATTTTAATAATCCCTCTTGCGACTGTGCTAATCCCACACAATACATTTATTTCATTTGTGTCTTCGCTGACATTCTGCTAACTGCAGAATAAGCTGCCCAAAGCTGAGCCTAGACCAAAATAGTAGAACACAACTAATTGGCGGATCGATAAAGTACTCCATTCTGTTAGCATAAATAGACAATTTGATGGCAATCCTTCCCTCTGATGGCAACCAAAATAGATGAACTGGATCTCTAATAGATGTATATAATAAGAACTGCAGACAATATGCCCTCAAGATCGTCATTCTTCTATGGAGGCAGATGGCAGAAACGGAGGACGGGGAAAGGGAAGGGAAGGAACATTGCTGGCACAGCTGCTGCACCCCGGGCACCATGCTGGGCACTTTGCGTGCTGTCTCTCTTTGGAGCTTCATAATAACCTCCAGAGCAGTTGTACAGATGAGGAAACAGGAGTGCAAAAAAAAGTTAAGATACAGTCCCCTCGCCTCACGTGGGGCCATTGTCTCACGCTATCTTTGAACATTTTCTTGATGTGGGAAGGCTTAAGCACACGTGAGCTCAAGAGAAGCATCTTTGTCCCTGAGAGTCCCAGAGATCCCAGGACTTGAGTCTCGTGAATCAAGCATGCTGCCTAAGTTCAGTTGAAATCCCTGGGTCTGTACACAGAGAAGTCCCAAAGAGGTGAAGACTAACAAAAGTATGCTATTGACATAGGTAGGGGCTGTCAGAGAGAGGAGAAATGCAAAGTAAAAAAGAATCAGAAAAGTTCAAATCCGTGGAAGTTCGGGGTGTAATAAGAAAGAATGGGAGGTCAAAATCTATGAAGATCAATAGAAATAAAAGCTAGGGAAAGACCTCAAACTCTGGGATAAAGTCTCTACCATCCTGCAGACAAAATCTCCATGAGGTCCAGGAGTCATTGCTGTTTTAATGACTATGAAACATGATGCTACACTGCCCTCCATAAAACAAGTGTAAATGTATGAACATATAAAGAAGCAGGGGGAACCTCAAAATCCCACTACTCTAATGTGATGAACTTTATAAAGAAATGTTTCAATCTATGTTCTCCTAATCTTCTAGAGAGGTTTTATAAAGTTGAAGCTATACTGAAAGTGTAGCTTTGTGGACTTTTTTTTGTAGGTTAGCATTATTGTGAGAATTTGCTCAAGTTTTTGAAAATGCACGTACCTGCTTAACCTCAAATTCCATTGGATCACAGATATCGAGTATAAGATCAATGTTTTATTCTTTTTGTGACTGGTCAGAGGAATAAGCACAGCAGTATGAAAAGGGTAGGTCTTCCAAAGCTCTCCGTTGAGTGGCATATGAACAGTGCTCTTCATTACCTCTTAAGTTACCATTCCCCTGAAACCTCGTGTTTATGGTTCATTGTATAGACTATTGTGTCTGCTTTTAGATGGCTTGATAGCATTCTCAGGTTCAGGCATGTATGTTATTCATTTTTGACAGTGTATTTCACAATGAATGGCTTCATATCTTTAATTCCTCTTTTGTTCATTATTTTTTCATCTTTATTAACAGTGTCTGGCAAAGTGTTCCTTCCACAGATGTTTTTTATCTTATGAAACTAAGGAAAGACTGTGCCTATTAAAAATTACATTTCGCTACACCACCACTACCAATAACAGCAACAATCCAGTAGCCACCAACAATGGAACAAACACTAAAGCATGCTCTTTCTTTTTCTTCACACTAATGAAAAGTCTTCAAAGAAAGATAAGTCAATCCTGGGTTAAAATAACAAAGTATCAGAATGGGGAAGAAAATATCTTGCTCTGCTCTGTGAGGTTCGGTCATCCAAGAAATGATATGTTCACCTCAATAATAAAACAAACACTATAAGAGAAAATTAAAAGCTAAAGAATGTCTAGAATAAAGCGCCCAGAAAGAAGTAAGTTTAAAAATAATAAGCCAGTGCTGGAAACTGACTTTCATGTGGAATATGGACCATGTCACATAAGACTTTCTAAGTCATGAGAAGTCATTGACTTTTCCTCCAAGAAGCTAGGGAGCGATGGATGATCTTTGAGTGTGACATAAGATAGCTTGCTTTAGGGGGGGTGATTCTAAAGGGAAGAGATTCTGGAGGTTAAATGTAGGAAAGCCAACTAGAAGGCTGCTGCAAAGTTCCAGAATTGATGAGCCCAAAGCACAGAACTGTCGATGTGTGGGTGTCCCTGTAGACATAGGGAATGGGCTCACTGAGGAGGCAGGAAGCACTCTGTCATTGGAGGTGGGAGAGTAGAAAAATCATCTGGCAAAGGCCTTACAACCTAAAAGTCTTTTCTAAAATTAAGGCTCCCTAATTATTGCCTAGAATCCACCCATGTTCTTCAATGAGCTAATAACTCCTCATCCTTGTTGATAATTTTTTTATCATTAAAAAGCATCTTCACTATAGAAATTAGAAATTACAGAAACAAGATTTCTATCTATATAGTGTCTTATGCTTTTTTTAAAACTACAATATACTGTAAATAGATACATAAGCCAATTTTTGTCAGAATTATATATGCACCCCCTCTAATCACCATGGTTATTGAGGTACTGGAAATACAAATAGTATTTTAAATCATCAAGATTTGCACAGTATTAGGAGATTTAAATGAGGATATAGCGCTCCCCCTCGAAGTGTCTCCCACCTAACTCTCAGGGTGAGATTTTGAACCATCATCCTTTATGATATTTCACAATCTTCTCCTGTTTTCAGCACCCTACCCTCCATCATCATAACAAGCAACATCGCAGGTCAAGTAACAGGAACATAATCAGAAGACAGTGAAAGAGCATCTTTCAGTCCTAATTGAGCCTCAAAGGTCTCATCCTATCTTTCTCTAGTTGTCTCTGGGCACCTTGTGATATTACAGCACACTCATTCATCCCCAGTATCTCTGAGCTTCACTTATCCTCCTAGCACCAAAGTTAAGATCTTGGTATTTCCTCAGCTAAAACATGGGCAGAGTCACTAATAGCAAATATTCATTGAGTATCTACTATGTGCCAAGCACCCTTCTTGACATTTAAAACAAAGCTGTGAACAAAGTAGTAGAGTTCTCTGTGTTCGTGGAGCTTTTATTCTTGTGGTAGGAAACATACTGTTTTAAAAAATGTGTTAGATGGTGAAGAAAGAAATCAGGAAAAGCAACTAAGAAGTGACATGAAGGAGGCAAGAAGATTGTGGTTCTATTCAGCATGTCCAGATGAGGCCCCAACAGAACAGTGGCTTCTGAATGATAGACATGAGGAAGGGAGTGAGTGAGGTGTGTGCATATATTAGGAAGAGAGCATGCGAGGAAGCTTCCCTGGCTTGAGCATGTTCTAGTAAGAGTGTGGATGCCATTGTGAGTGGAACAGCGGGAGGAGAAAAGTGTTAGATGAGATCACACAGGTACCTGGTGGCAAGAGCACATGGGGCTTTGGAAGTCCTTGCATTTTCCTCTGAGGGAGGGGGAAAACAATGGTGAGATTGGAGCTGAAGAGTGAGTGGCATGCAACGACTTTGATTAGTGGTGGATCGTTTTGTTGAGAGTAGATTATAGAGGGGGGAAATGGAATCGGGAAGCCCAGCTAGCAGAGTATTATAACAAAAAATCCTGGAGATGGTGATTTGGACCAGAGGACAGTGTGGCAACAGTATCGTTGGTAGGAGACCGATTCGGCATAAATTGGCCAAGCTAGTGCGGCAGGGTCAGAGGACAAGAAGAGTTAAGACCAACATGTTTGGTCCTGATAACTGAAAGAGGGGATTTTATCCATAGTGCAGTGTAGAGATGGACGCTTCAGATACTGATCTGCGAGTTATCAACCTATAATGGTACTTCAAACTCATTCTCATTTCCATCAAGTTGATTCTAACCCACAGTGACCCTATAAGATAGGTAGAACTGCCCATGTGGGCTTCCAAGACTAACTTTACAAAAAAGAAAATATTATTTTAGAGGCATAGACATTTTTAAAATAGAGCGTGTATAAATAGAATAGTTCCAAGCACTAAGTCCTGGTTCATGGCAGTATGTAGACATCTCTATCCATGTAAAAGGAGAAAGATAGAGTTTTCTAATCCTGTGAAGAGCTGAAACTCAAAAGGACAGTTCTACCCTGCCCTAAAGGATCTCTACTGAGTCCGCAATGACTCGATGGCAGTGAGTTGGCCTTTTTTTTTAATTTAAAGAAACTAGCAAAGGGAAAAAATATCAAGTCCCAGCATGTGTCGTCTTTATGCCAACTTCAGAAGAAGTGTAGGTGAAAAGCTGTAAGGAAAGAAAAGTACAATTTGGTGAGGCTGAAATAAGCAAGACGACATGGGGCTTCAACAGTGTCTGGTCCTCGGAGCTCACATTGACTTGAAGGCAGGGAATTTTGAGAGGTCCCGGAAAACAAAAGCAAAAAGCTTTTGGGGGGATTGTTTATTTTTTTATAATTTAGGAAGAACATTTATTAAGGCTTAACAGGACAAAGACAAGACAGAGACAAATCATTAGAGGATGAGAACATGAGAAAGACCATAGTGGTATCTGAGAGTTTTCAGTAAGGAAGCTACTTAAATAAAGCAATACACAAAAAAAGTCACATCATGATTAGCAGGAGATCAATACATCATAGTTGTGGGTCAGACTGCAGAAGCAGGAACAGGACCATGATGGGGACACCTATATTAACTTACTGTATTGGAGTTTCAAGTCTGAGCACCCCAATTTGCACCCGGCTATGATGGGTGGTCTGCACATAGATTAAGATTTCTCCCATTTCCTTCTGATCATTAACCAAAACTCCCAGCCATCAAGTCAACGCTGACTCACAGAAGAGGGTAGAACTGCCTTCTGGGTTTCCAAGGCCATGACTCTTCTCCAAAGGAGTAGAAATCTTCATCTTGCCTCCTTGGAGCTTGCCCTCAGGCCAGAGCCTTAGTAAGAGGATTGCCCCACTTCTTTCCACCAGGGAGGAACATTCTCCCCCCACTTTCCCCCTACCCTCATGGTATCCATAGGCTCACTCTTGCTCCTGAGGGGGTTATCTGTCCTGGCTTCTCTGTGTTAAAAGCTCTTATCTGTACCAGTGTACATGCTCTAGTCTAGCCAGATTTGTAAGGTAGAACTGGAGTCATGATGGTGGGGGATAGGTGGAAGGGGAGCATTAAAGAACTAGAGGAATGTTATGTGTTTCCTCAGTGCTATATTGCATTCTGGCTGGCTCTTCTGATCCTTCTGTGGGGGTATGTTCAATTGTCCACAGTTGGGCTTGGATCTCCATTTCCTACCCCACCTCATTCACATCAAAATGGTTGTTCATTTGGGGTCTTCTGATTCCTGATACTTGATCCTGTTGATACCTCATGATCACAAGGACTGGTGTGCTTCTTCCATGTGGACTTTGTTGCTTCCCTGATAGAGGGTTACTTCTTTTCTTCCTTGCTTTCCTTTATTAAATCAAATTATTGGGGGCTCATACAACTCATACAACAATCCACACATGCATCCATTATGTCAAACACTTTTGTGCATTTGTTTCCCTCATCATTCTCAAAACACTTGCTTTCTACTTGAGCCCCTGACATCCACTCCACATTTTCCCCCTCCCTCTTCTCCTCTCCCCCCATGAACCCTGGATAATTTATAAATTATTATTATTTTGTCATATCTTACACCATCTGACATCTCTCTTCACTCACTTTTCCACTGTCCTTTCCCCAGGAGGAGTTTATATGTAGATCCTTGTAACCAGTTACCCCTTTCTACCCCACCTTCCCTCCACTCTCACCACTAGTCCTGAGGGGTTTGTTCTTCTGTCTTGGTTCCCTGTGTTTTCAGTTCCTATCCGTACCAGTGTACATCCTCCAGTCCAGCCAAATTTGTAAAGTAGAATTGGAATCATGATGGGGGAGGGGGGGCAGGAATCATTCAAGAACTAGAGGAACTTGCTACATTGTACCCTGACTGCCTTGTCCCCTCCCCAAGAGTCCTCTGTGAAGGAATGTCCAATTGCCTACAGATGAACTTTGGTTCCCCATTCTGCACTCTCCCTCATTCACAATGATATGATTTTTTTGTTCTTTGATGCCTGCCTGATAGCTGATCCCCTCAACAATTCGTGATCAACCAGGCTGCTGTGTTTCTTCCATATGGGCTTTATTATTTCTCAGCTAGCTGGTTGCTTGTTCCACTTCAAGTCTGTAAAACCCCAGACACTTTATCTTATGATAACTGGACACCTTCAACTTTTTTCACCACATTAGCTTATGCACCCATTTTGAATACGCATCCTTCTAACCACACTTTTGCACACACACAACTCTTTGCTTGGGATATGTTTCTACATGTATAATTACTGGTTTAAAAGTGGCAAACACTTCTAGAGAGTTTTTAATCATGATTTCTAGAATTATCTCCATAAAGATTGTACCAGTTTACATTTCCAGTAACAGGGCAAAAATTTTCTTTCCAAATTCTCTCAAGTACTAGATTATTTCCTTTACACTTAACCTTTGTCACTAGTAATACAGAAAATTCTATCTTTTCATTTATACTTAAATTTTTTATTATCAGGTTAGATTGAATGTTTTCTTTGTCTTTTTTCCAACCCATTTTATTAGGAGCTAATTCAGACATCACACCATTCCAAAATTCAATCATATCAAGTAATGTTATAAAATCACTACCACAATCAGTTTCAAAACATTTTCTTCCTTCTTGAACGCCTTGACATCAGCTCCCCTTTACCACCCACCCCCCAGAAATCCTTATCTTTCTTGCTGTCTCTATAGATTTATCTATCCTGAGCTTCATATACCCCCAAACAGAAAAATACATAACAGAGGGTCAAGAAGGCTACCAATAATGACAAAATATAGCAGAGACAAACAAAAAAACAATAAAATATTAACAGCCAGATCAAACTGAAAGTGCATCAAAAAACAGATCAAGTAACAACTTTGACATTCAAGTAAAACTTACATTTTAATCTACTGTAGTCATCTCTCTAATACTCTCTGATAATCAGAATATGCCCATCCCTCGGTTATGGTGAGAAGAATTCATCAGAGACTTATTCCCTGTGCAAATGTATTTGGGGCTTCCACTGTCATCCGTAGCCTTGTGCACACCAGAATCTCACAACTTAAACTCTAATTCTATTCCCTCCTTTGAATTTGGATCATCTATCCTCTAATCCTTGGCTCACAGACATTGGTGTGCTCCTTCAATGTTGGTTTAGTTGATGTCTCACTTAGATGGCTGCTTGTTTGAGGACAAACCTTTAAGACACCAGCTTCTATTCTTTCTGATAGCTGAGCACCATCTAATTTCTTCATCACACTTTGGTAGAGTCTCCATACCATCCTTGTTTTCTTCATGAGAGAAAGCATGGAGTAGGGCCATGTTAGAAAAATTAATGGTTCTTATGTTGGAGCTAGAATCAATGGCAAGTCCTAAATCCATTCCTGAATCTGAATCTGTTTTTTATCTATGTCTGGTCTGCCTTAGAGACATCCTTGCTGATTTATGGTACAGAATCATATGGATCATCTCCCTGAAGCATAAGGACCTTTTGTCTATAATGTCATTGATTAGCCCATGATACTAATTATAAAGCACTAAGGGAGATTGAACGAGAGTAGACCAACTATGCATCACAGTAACTGAGCTATTCGCTGGTACAAAATAAGTCCTTACATGACTGGATGTCATTTGCACAAACCATGAGAGTTGGTTAGGCAAAACTTACAGTAATATTCACTGGCAATATCAGACACTGATCTGCCAGAATAATACATTTCTTAACACAGCAAGTAGGGCATTAAATTGGTATATGATAGTTTACCTACCAACAATTTAAGACTCTTGGTATAGTCTTCTGCTTCTTCACACATCATGTTGTTTCATTATTTAATCTTCAGGATCCATGGGGGTTTGAGGGAGAGGTAGTTTACCCAATGAGATTTCCATATTGGCATTCCTCTGGTCTGACATTTGGAGCTCTTTGTGCACCTTGAATATCCAGGGCTCAGTGTCCCAGTATTCTCTGACACATGCCCTTGATGTACAGAAACTCGAGCTAGTGTGGCTTATTAAGAGGATAGTACCAAGCATGCTCCCACTTAGGGTCCTTAAAGTGTTGTTAGTCACTGCCCCCCCCAAACTAGGAAGTTGGTCCTCACCCTTTTTCTACCAAGAGACTTGCACTTATCTTATCCCAGACGTGTCTGCTCCCTTTCCTCTCTCCTGACTTGATTTGCCCATCAGTATTCCTCAGCCTTCTGTAGAAATGTCTGCCAGTCCTGGTGGGGGGGGGTGTATGTGGAGGACCTTATGGCAGACACTACACGGTCATCCTCCCTGCCCCTTTCAAAAATCTACTCCCAGATGACCTTGTAAGGTATCCCTTTCTCCAAAGTGCTTTCTGACTTTCATTCAGACTCTACTGTGCTACTTAGCTGCTCTGGTCAGCAAATTCAGTGACCTGACAGCCTGAGCTTGCTCCCATCCCAGTGTTCATCCCTACAGCGTTCATACAGTCTTTGTCCTTTTGTGATTGATTAACTTAGCTCGGCACAATGGTTTCCCTATTCCTCCATATCAGGAAGCGTTTCATGGTTTTATCACTGTTGTTTCTCTTTTCATCACGATGCACAGTATTCCATTGTTTGTATATATCAGAGTTTTTCTATCCATTCTCCTACTGATGGGAATTGAGGTTGTTTCCAACTTCTTGCTATTGAGAACAGTGCTGCAATAAACATGGGAGAGCATATGTCTGCTCGTTATCTGTCTCTTATTTCTTTGGGGTATATATACCCACCAATGGCATTTCTGAGTCATATGGTATTTCGCTTGCCAGATATTTTAGGGACTGCCTTATCACTTTCCACAGTAGTTGTACAAATTTACAATCCCACCAGCAGTGTAAAAGAGTGCCCATCTCTCTACACCCTCTCCAGCATTTGTAGTTCTCTGATTTTGTTTTCAATTGGACTGCCATTGTGGGTGTTAGATGGTATCTCATTGTTGTTTTCATTGGCATTTCCCAGATGACGAATTAACAGAGAGCATTTCCTCATGTGCTTGTTAAGCATACAGGTGTCACCCTTTGTGAATTGCCCATTCAGGTCCTTTGCCCACCTTTTAAGAGAGTTTTGTGGGTTTTTTCTTGTTACATTGAATTCTGGGCAAGGTTCTTAATCTCCTTAAGTCTTGGTCTGGCATTAATTATCTGGAAAATTGGGATAATAATATCTACCTTCAAGTTGTTACCCAAGTCACATGAGATAATTTATGTAAGAACACCTAAACAGCACATTAATATAGGTAGGCCAGGGGTAGGGAACATAGGGCCCAAGAGTCTTAAAAGGCCCACAAAATGAACTCTATCAGAAAGCATCACATACCTCCCCAGGGTCCATTCTGAAAAGAGCTGGTCCCTGAGCCGGCTTCTCTTCGGTGGCTCCATCCCCATTCCAGGTATAATTGTATTTCTGCTATCAATCCAACACAGCTCCATATTTCCCCCGTTCAAGCTTCAGGAGCACCAAGAAAGAAACCTCACACATCCAAGACCCAATCCTCACCCTGAGATCCCTCACACTGCAAACGGAGACGGCAGCTGGGGACCATCTATTCTGATTGCCAAACTTCCGTGGACTCTGCCCAATGGCTAATCCACACAATAAAATCTCAGGGGTCCCAAAGGCTCATTTCCCTGCGCTAGCCTGTCCCAACCTCTGTGATCTGGGTCGAGAATAATGGAGCGTGGAGCCCCCAAAATGACCTCACCTGAGCCACACTACGATGCTGTGAAGTACATGCACTCTCACGTCGCATGTAATTAAGAACTAAGAAAAGCTTCCATTTTTAAGTGAAATGCCTTATCCCTCCAAAAAGAACAGTGCGTATTGAGATAAATGAAAAGAGGGTGGTTGTTTTAAATCAGTATGACTAATGTTAAAAAACAGCTGGAAAGGAATACTAGGTAATCACATACACACGAGCTACCAACTGAGAACATTACAGTGCAATACCTACCATCATTTAGTTCTCCCTCCCCACATAGTCACTCCGAGTGGCAGCTGTGATCTTGGGCTTTGCACATTAGAGACCATTAGGAAAAGCAGCATGATTCATCATCTTCTGCTTGTGTTATTTTAACTTAGTCATTTGGGGGCAGATCTTCGGAAACACTAACAATAGTCTGAGACTACATTGATTTTCTTCTTTAAATAACTTGTGGAGTTTTATTTCTTTTTTTTTTTTTAACTCCTGCGAGTTCTGCCATTTCAGGTAAAGGCACATAAAATCTTACGAGTTTGAAGGGAACTTGGAGGTCATCTAGAACAATCCTCATGCAAATTAACATTCCTGGCAGCTTTTCAGAGCCTGAGAATTACAAATCTATACTTCCAGTGATGGAAAAATGCACCCTTCATTTAAAAATATAGGGGGTAGAGAGGACATTTTGACTTTTCATAAAGTTCTAATGATTCGTGTTCCCTTTTCTTTAATATCTTCCTACCTAATGAATCATCCGCTTTTGAATTTGTTTGTAGATTAACACAGGAGGAAAATATTCTCTCGTTCACAATATTTCTTCAGTTAAGTTGATTTTGTGTTCGGTTTTGTCCCATGTCCAGGGTGAGCATAAGGCTTCTTGAGGCCGTCTTTTAGAATCCTCATCATCACGGGGTTTGAATGAATCTCTCTCGTGGGAAATGGTGCAGATTTGTGACACAATGTTCCTATGGAATCTGGTCACGGCAGAGTATGATGGAACTCTTTGTGAGCACAGTTCTTCTACAGACAGAGTTTATTCTCTTGAAAATCCATATCACACTACTGGTCCATTTGAGGTGTTTGCCGTTCCCAAAGCACCTGAGGTTCTTCTCAGGTGGCTTCCATTTCTTCCAGGGACTCCCTGGTTCTATTACTTGTGGAGTTACTTTTTAAAGATATGCTTGCTATTTTATATTCTTAGTTTCTAAAGTCTATCCTGTAGGCTTTAACCCAACAATGTACTACCAAGACCATGTATCTCCATGTACCGTCCCTTACAAATCTCCATGATCCATAAATATGAAGACTGATATCCTTCTCTCTTTTCTTTTTTTTTAAAAATCATTTTACTGGAGGCTCATACAACTCTTGTCATAATCCAGACATACATCCACCCACTGTAGACTGGCATCCTTCTTGATGATAGTTTGGGATATTCAAGGGTAGAGTAGAGCAATTGAGCCATCAACTAAGTAATCAGGGATCTTTGGATATGTTTAGAAAATAGCTGTCTTCCTAGAACTTAATGGTAAAGGTTCACTCTGACATACACGGCTACGTATTCGAGAGGCTTTCTCAAGACCCTAAATCTCCAGCTGGTGCTTGGAGATATGGATCGAGATAAAACTTCAGCCTGCATTAAGCAATCTTGGTAGCATAATGGTTACACACTGGGCTGCTAACTGTGGGGTCCGCAGTTCAAAACCATGAGCAGTTTGCAAGGGGGGACCGCTTTCTATCCCTGTCAATGTTAGTCTTAGAAACCCACAGGGCCACTGGGTAATTCTTTCCTGCCCTATAGGGACACCACGAGTCGGCATGAACTCATGGCAGTGATTGGAATTGGGGTGTGTCCTGCTTCCAAGGACTCCATACGCAGCATCCTTGGAGCACATGGCTGCATTTCCTGATATATTTATCCATGATGTCAACAGAGCAGGTGATTTATTTATGACATATGTACTCTTTATGAGGACCCACGAGTCTCTTCCTACTCTTGGGAATTTGGGGGAGTTTTCGTTTCTTTCTTTGTTCCCATCAGACGCATCTCTTCACTATGCTTTTTACTTTGTCCTGATTGTTAGGAAGCCCACAGGGAAATCTGTACACTTCTAGCAAGGACACAACAAGCCCAACGCATTTCAAAGCATGGACTTTATGGCCCCACGGCAAGTTCAAAGGTTCATCTTATTCCCCCTCCCTTTGGTTTTCCTTTGCCTTTATTTGTCATGGAGCTCTGATGGGACAGCGGGTTGTGTGTTGGACCGCTCACCTCCAGTTCCGCACTTCAGACCCACCCGCGACTCTGCAGGAGAAGGGTATGGCTCTCTGTTCTGATTTAGGATCCTCAGTGACTCTACGGTGTCCTGGAGGGTCACAGTGAGTTGGCTTTGACTCATCGGCAGTGCGCTTCATATTTCCTCACTTAATTTTCCTCATCTCAGCAGATATTCAAACAAACACGGTCAGCAAGTCAATGTCAACTCATAGTGAGTGACCCCATAGGACAGGGTAGAACTGCCCCTGTGGGTTTCCAAGATGGTTTCAAACTGCCTGCTTTGTAGAGTGGAGCCCAACGTGTAACTACTATGCCACCAGGGCTCCTTTGGTGACTATTATATATTATAACTAAATCCTCCAAAAGTCTTTTGAAAACAAAAAGATAGGAGATGTATCGTAAAAATTCATTTTCCATGCCTTTTATCACAAGACTATCATAAGAATTTTATTAGATGCTTTGCTACATGAAAACATGCTACGTCTAATACATCAATGTGACCCATAAGCCTTGCAATCTTTAAGAAAGGCAGCAATGACCAGTTCCTAGGGACTCCACACTAGTTTCTAAAGAGCACTGCTTTCTCATCTAAATATTGACAAATGAGAAGCGTGATTACCACTTTTAGAACCTGGTCAGCAATAGATACTGGCATATTGTTTCAAGGCCTTGGGTGGCACAAATGATTTACCCTCAACCAACAACCCTAATGCTGTCGTGGTTAGGCACTGGGTTGTGATCTGAAAGATCCAGAGTTCAAAACCATCAGCCTCTCTGAAGAAGAAAGACTGTCTGCTCTGGTAAACTGCTCCCTCACACTGCCTCTCACTGCCACCTAGTCAATGGTGACTCATTGGGCTTCCAAGCGTGTAACTGTTTATGGAAATAGAAAGCCCAGTCTTTCTCCCAAGGAGCTGACGGCCAACACGAAACCACTCCACCACCAGAACTCAGAACCTGACAGGAGCCATCCTACTCTGTCCTCGAGGGTCGCTGTGAGCTGGCATCAACTCAATCGATGGCAGTGAGTTTAGTTTATTTCACTGGGGTGATAGGCTAAAGGTCATGATAAGTGGGAAAAGCTTGTCGCTTCCAAGAATTTTGTCTTCGATCCACCATGACTGCCCCTGAAAGTAGCAGTCAAGAGATCAAAAGACACATTGCATATGGCAAATCTGCTGCACAAGACCTCTTTCTAGTTGTGAAAACCAAGACGTCACCTTGAGGGCTCAGGTGTGCCTGAGCCAAACCCGGATATTTCCCATTGTCTTGTATGCACGTGAAAGTTGGACAATGAATAAAGAAGACCCCAAAACATCAATATTCTTTCAAGGACATTGAAAGTACCATGGGCTGCTAAAAGGACAAACAGATCCATAGGAAGAAGTACAACCAGAGGGCTCTTGTCAGGAGAGATCAATACCTGGAGAAGGACATCAGGCAGGATAACGTCGAGGGGTGATGAAAAAGAGGAAGGGGATGGAGTGACGCTGCAGCTGCTAAAAAGAGCACAACCGTAGAAACGATTGTGAAGGCGGCATGGGTCTGGCAGTATTCTGTTGGGCATCTGGTCACTATAGGTCAGAACCGACTCGTGGAGACTAACAACGACAACATCAAAGACTGACTGTTCAAACTCACCCAGAGGCACTGTGAAGAAAGGTCTGGCCTCCTGCATCTGGGAAAATTACAGCCAAGAACCCCCTTGGGAATCACTCCATGCTAGGAGCTCCTACAGTCACTAGGACTTGGGACCAACTCAATGGAAACTGGTTCTATTGTTGGGTGGTAGAGGTGGGAGTACAGTTTTTGTTCTTCCTTGAGAAATTTGAAGTATTTGCTTATTTCAAGTGTTCTAGAATCCCTCCTCCCCTCCATCTCTTATCAAAGGTCACTGACTGACAGTAGTTGTGAATTTATTGATTGCCAGTTCTTTCACTATTCTGAAACAAATAATGAACACAGTGAATTTCATATTTATGCCGAAGACAGACTCGGCATCTTTCTTTGAGAGTAAAGTTTAAAGTATGCTGCAAGCTGTTAAAACAGCTCAATTATAATAATTAATATTTTGTGCAAATGATGTTACCCCAATCACCAGCCTCAGGAGGGAAGAGGGAGAGGGAGAAGGACTGCAGAGTTTGCTGTGTCCTCACCAGGTACAGATTTCAGGCTGGACACTGTATATGATTTTATCTAACATCCATCATGGTCCTATGATCTAAAGGAATACCCCTGTTCCTGTAAGGAAAACCATTGCAGAGTGGCCAGGTCACAGGTCACAAAAGCAAATTTCAAAACTGCTTCTTGATGCCAGGACTCTCTGGTATACAGCTCCTGATTCCCCCTTTCCCTGACATTCCAGGGATATGAAATTCAGAAGATAAGCATAAAAATGAGCCAGTTATAATCTCTATTTAATGGGAAAGGGCAGCTATGGATTTCATGCCTGCCATAATCATCTTGTTTCTTTGCTACAAAAGTCAAGTCTGAAATATAAGTGTGTATTTATATTTTATATGTGTGTGAACTTTATATATTATATATTATATATATTTATATAAAATATATATTATATATATGAACTTTGTGTCCCTAAGAAAATTAAACCATGAAAAAATTTTATTTTACCAGGATATTAAGCATTGTTAAAGCAATTCATACCCAAGGTGGGAGGGGGAAATCCCTCGGGAAGAGTTAAGCATTTGTATCTATGCATGAGAAAGTACCCCACTCTTCTGTCCATTTGTCTTACTGTCGTTGCTGTGTTGCCAAAAGCTATGCCTTGTATTTCAAATACCAGGAGGGTCAGCCACGGCAGATCATGGGAGAAGCTAAATGATATGAAGAAGATTATGGCATTGAGATTGGAGGAAGATTCACGAACAGACTGCAGTATGCAGATAGCACAACCTTCAGTACGGATTACAACTAAAAATAAAGAAAACAAAACAAATCTCACTGACAATATCATGATAAACAGAAATGATTGAAGTTGCCAAGAATTTCATTTTACTTGGGTCTACAATTAACACTCCTGGAAGCAGCCATCAGAAAATCAAATGACATATTGTACTGGGAAAATCTTGGACCAGAGACCTCTTTAACATGCTAAAGAACAAAAGTGTCAGTTTGGGGACTCACGTGCACCTGACCCCAGCCATAGTATTTCTCTCCCACCTTACGTGTGTATGAAAGCCAGACAATGAATAAAAAAGACAAAGAAGAATTGATCCATTTGAATTATCGTGTTAGTGAAGAATATTGAATATACCGTGGACTGCCAAAAGAAGGAATAAATTTGCCTTGGAATAAATACAGCCAGAATGCTTCTTAAAAACAAGGATGGTGAGACTTCATCTCATGTCCTTTTGGCATGTTAGCAGGAGAGACCAGGCCCTGGAAAAGGACAACGTGCTTGGTAAAGTACAGTGGCAGTCATGAAGAAGAAGACCCTTCATTGGAAGAATTGATACAGTGATTGAAACAATGGGTTCAGCTGTAACAAAATGCTAAGCGTGGCGCAGGGCCAGGTGGTGTTCCAGTCTATTGTATGCAGGGTCACGATGAGTCAGAACAAACTGGACATACCTAACAGACACAGTATGAGAAATGAGACATTCTTTTCAGAGTGAAGAAAAGGAAAAATAAGTAAACCTAAAATTAAGAAAGAGGTATGTATATCTATTGTTTACATTTATTTTAAATTGATTCCGATGTGTGGTTATGCACTTATGTTTGAGGGTGAGTGCATACACATATGTATGCAGATGTGTGTATATCCATATGTCCCTGGATGGTACAATTAAGCACTCAGCTACTAATGGAAAGGTTGGTGGTTCAAACCCATCCAGAGGCTCCTTGGAAGGCAAGCCTGGCCATCAACTTCCCAAAGGTCACAGCTTTAAGAATCCCAAGGAACCGTCCTACTCTTCACACAAAGCATGGCTAGGAGTTAGACCAGATTTGCTAGCAATGAACACCAGTCTCCCCCGGACGGTAAACAACATCAAAACAGGAACAGGGCCCACTGATCACCCACCATTGTATCCTTCGCACCGTGTAAGTAGCTGACACTGCCTGTGCACCCAAAGTTTTAACACATGAATAAAACTTAGAATCTATGGGACTGTCTGTTCGTTCGGGGAGACTGGCCAAATCCAGGAAGACTCATATGTGTATAAGAATGAGGTATATAGACAAGAGTAATTGAATATTGAGGAAACATCCTAACCCAGTCTGGATCAAGAGTATAAGTCTGATATTAGTCCATATGTCCGACACCAATCCATAAAGTACTCTTCAGTCTCACGAAACACATGCAATGATGCCAAACGCAGGACAATCCCAGGCCAGTGGGTGGAAAGTCTTATGGATCCAGTGGCATCTCAGCATTGGCAGGGGTCTCCACATGGCTTCTTCAACTCTGAGATGCTGGCTGTCAACAACCTGTCTCCAAGTGTTTTCTCAACAGAGATGTCCCGCAGGGAGTGAGCATGTGTCCGGCCTCCAGCCAGCTATCTCCTTAGTGCCTCCAAATAAGGTCATCAGGCTATGCTAGACTCCACCCCTTCATTCTTAATCCTCTCAACTTAACAACAGATTGTGTAACTTCCATAGACTTGTCTTTCCGCATAAACCCTGTTATCTTTAATGTATTGCCTTGGCGATTTTGATGTGCACTGAGCCCATGTGACCAAGTAGAAGAGTTGCCTGATTTTGCAGGGTGATCGAGGCTGTAATTTCTATGGAAGCAGATCACCAGCTCTTTCTCCTTGGAGCCACGGAGTGTGTTTGAATGGCCATCCTCCTTTAAATCAGTCAGACTTTTCCTGCAGCTCAAAACCCTCAGGGCTTCTCTTCTGCCACAAGCATCACTTTTAGCATCTTTGCTTCGTGGTCAAGAACTTCGAGCGCCAGTCCTTAATCTAACTCTTCATTCTCATCTCTGAGGATTACCTTTATTTAGGAAATCTCCTCTTTCCCAAATGTCTTTCAAATTCAGCCTGTGTATCAGAGGCTTGCCATTTTTTTTCTTTCTTCCTTCATTTCTCTAAAATGAGAATGGGCCATGAAAAACTTTATTTTCACAAAATG
The DNA here is from genome assembly GCA_004026705.1 of Nesogale talazaci. Lineage (NCBI taxonomy): Eukaryota > Metazoa > Chordata > Mammalia > Afrosoricida > Tenrecidae > Nesogale > Nesogale talazaci. Next base: position 85,506 of record PVJH01004111.1, on the reverse strand, counting down.
GACTGGTGCTTTGCGCAAAGCAGTGCCCCAGGTAATGTAATGGACAATGCTAACTACAACAGTAATACTAACAATAATAGCTACTAACAATTTTCTAGTTCCTGTATAATTAAGATAGTCCTTTCAGCACTTTACAGGTCTCCTACTAATTCACTTAACCATGGAAAATCACCATTAGAAATGATTATGATTGTTATTGCTAGTTTTCCAGAGAGATCAGGTAGTTCATCCACCGTTGCACCACATTGGGAGATGCCAGATTGAAAGACTCCTACCTTGAGCAGGTATTGAGAAAGCAAAGGGGGCCGAGTATCACAGACAGTGGCTGTGAAACAGAGGAGAGGAGATCTCTGTGTCTTCCCAGTGATGTCCCACAAAGAAAGATGACACCAGGAAAGCTCAGCAAGAACGGTGATTCCCCACAGAGTAGGTACCATGGACCCAAACCTCTCCCCGCTGGACAAAGACAAGAGTCAGGGCAGGGGACAGATACTCTTGAAAGATGACTGGTGAAGCAAGAATGTTCTACAATCATCAGATTAATAATATCCGGGGACTACCTGGAAGAGGCTTGATTGCGAGGCTGACTGGGGGTCAGAAACATGTGACAATCTGATGACTGGGGTCCTAGCTCCATTATCTAATACCTGATGCCTCAGACGGAGGCCCAAAAGACATTTTAATTCAAAAACAGAAATAAGTCTCCCAGGCTCAGCCCATGCAGATCTTATCCTCTTGAGAGAGGCCTCTGGATTTCAGAAGTCTAGAAATATGTGTAGAGAAATAAGGTACAACACAGCAGGTGATGCCAGCTGGAACCTCTCTGTTTTATTCATGCCGCGTTGGCAGACGGCTGGTTCCCAGAAGGTGGCTGAATCTCACAAGGTTCAGATGTTAGAGGAAACAAATAACGAATTGTGCTGAACCTCAGCTTGGATTCATTCTGGGGTGTGGACAGCATTTGTGTCTCCAGAGCTTGCAGTGAAGTGGAAAGCAAGCATTAGCCAGCTTGGTGATCTGAAATGAACAGAAGAATTGAGCCGTTGCCAAATCAGTGGGTAACTAGCTGTCCTGTGTGAGTCAGGGCAGTTCTGAGAAACTGGGCTTTGTCAGCCATGGCATTCACTTGAGAGGTAAGGCATGTCCCCCATCTTCCCTTGGTAATGCATTGTGCATCTTTCCAAACGTGTTCAAGTTTGGGTAAATGCTCCTGGGACCGATGTGCGTTTTCAACTTCTATATTCTTCTACCTAGATGAGTAACAAGTTGACTCCCTGCTGTGTAAAACAACAGCTTCTTTTTACTCTTTTAAAAATAACTATTTGATGCATCAAGCCTTACCCTCCCGCTCTAGTGCAATTCAGGAAAGCCAGAATTAAAACTGTTTCTACAAGATCATATGTTATCGGTGGACAGGTAAAGAGGGCATGAAAAGGCTGACCCTTGCTCTCAACTAGTTCCCAGAGCATTATTGAGAATAGAAAGCAATGACTGTGGTGTCATTTAGCCTCCTCTCTGGGGCACGGACAACAGGGAAGTGAGTGTTGGGACACATTGTACAGTGTACAGGATGAAAAAATAATTTGTAAATTACTAATCGTTCAAGGGGAAGGGGGGAGGAAGGGTAATATAGGGAGATATTGGGGCCTGGAGGGAGGGCGAATGTTTTGAGATTGATGATGGCAATAGGTGTGTAAAAGTGACCTGCACACAACTGATGGTGTTAGGGATTGTGATGGGAGTTGTAGGGGGCCCCCAATAAAATGATTCATTAAAAAAAGGGGGGGAGGGGAAAGGGGAGGTTTGGGGTTTTTTTGTTGTTTTTTTTTAAAGAGGAGCGTGTATCAAGGGCTCAAGTGGAAAATATTGGGAAATGTATGTGGAAACATATGTGCAAATGTGCTTGATACAAATGATGTACTGAATGTTGTAGTAGCTGTAAGAGCCCCCAATAAAATTTTTTTTAAAAAGTCTCAACTGACATTTGCCTACAGGGGTAGGGAAAGGCTTTCTTGAAAAAGCAAGCTCTCAACTTCACTTGAAAAGGTAGAGTTCAGACGAACAGAAAAGAGAGGGGTGGTTTGAACCCTCGGGTTTCTTTAGAAGTTCTGTGGGTTCACCATGCTATCAGCTGTGTGATTGTGGGCAAGTGTGTTCATTCTTTGTTTTTCTTGTGTGTTAAATTGCACAGAACCTAATGTTTCCCATATTGATGTATACAGTTCAGTGACATCTGTTATATGAACAATATAGGCCAACGTTTACAACTACCCAATTTCAGAACATTTACGTGATCCCCCAAAGAAACCCCATACTACTCCTCAATAGACAGCAGGAGGAGAGAACGACTGGACCAATGGTTCCTGGGGACACGGGGGGAGGGGGGAAAGGGGGTAAGGGAAGGGGATGTGGACAGGTTCAGGGATTGGGGGAACAACAATTGGTCTGCAATCAGTGGCAGGAGGGTGTGGGAGGCCTGGTAGGGCTTAAGTAAGGGCAACGTAACAGAGAGGAAGTACTGAAACTCAAATGAAGCCTGAGCATGATAGTGAGACAGGAGGAAGGCAGAAGGAAATAGAGGAGAGAACTAGAAGACAAAGAACACTGGCAGAGGTCTAAACACAGGCATGTACATATGCAAATATAATTATCTATGATAAGGAGGGAATAAATTCAGGTACATATAGTTATAGGTTTAATACTAAGGTAGCAACTGGACCTTGGGCCCCCACCCAGACACTCCCTTAATGCAAGAACACTTTGTTCTATGAATCTGGTATTCCACGATGCTCACTGGCCCAATATGATCCCTGAAGTCAAATAGGTGAAAAAGAAGCAATGGCACCCAGCTATCAAAGGATTTAGAGTCTGGAGTGTCAAAGCTTGAAGATAAACAAATGGCCATCTAGCTGAGAAGTATCCAAGCCCACACGAAAGTGGCCATGAGTCTCAAACAGGAAAAGAAAACATATCACTGTGTGCACACCTTCCTGAGGCGATCACTGAGGACATGGGGGGGGGGGGCATGAGCAAGAGTGGTGAAGACAGTTGATGGTACCCAGTTATCAAAAGATATAGTTTCTGATGTATGAAAGGCTTGAGGGTGAACAAACAGTCATATAGCCCAGGAGCAAGAAAGTCCACCATAGAAGAAGCACACACATAAAATATGCAACCATGAGGAGTGGAAAGAATCAGGTATTAGGCATCAAAGAACAAAAATCAGACCACTATGTGCCCACCGCCCCACCATGATCACTGAAGACAAAAAGATGCAGAGGCAGACAGAGCGGAGGAAACCAGCGGTGCCCAGCCACCAAATGATAAAGTACCTGGGATCTTAAAGGCTTGAAGGTGAACAAGTGGCCAATTAGCGCACAAGCAACAAAACTCACATGGAAGAAGCATACCAGCCTGTGTGATCACGATGGGTCGAATAGGTGCAGATATCAAGCATCAAAGAATAAGAATCACATCACTGCAAATGAGGGAGAGACCAGGGTGAGAACCCAAGGCCTCCTTGTGGACAATTGGACACCCCCTTACTTACAGGGAATTCGCAGGGGAGGAGACAGGCCAGGCAAGGTGCAGTAAGGTAGCGATGAAGATGAAGCTTACAGCTTTCCTCTAGTTCCTAAAGGCTTCTTCTTCCCAACTATCATGGTCCCAACTTTACCTTACAAATCATCTGGACTGGAAGAGGTACACTGGTAGAGATGGGAGCTGGAAATATGGGGAGCCCAGGGTGGATGAACCCCTTGGGTCCAGTGGTGAGAGTGGAGTTACCAGATGTGTGGAGGGAAGGTGGAGTAGAGAGAGGAAGCCAACTACAAGTATCTACACACAACCTCCAATCTAGAGGATAGACATCGGAGGAGTGGGCGAGGGGAGATGTTGGGCAGTGTAAGATATGGCAAAGCAATAATAATTTATAAAGTATTGAGGATTGGTGGGGGAGGGGGAAGCAAGGATGGAGCTGAAAGGATGGGAAGCTGATATCAAGGGCCTAAGTGATAAAGGAAGTATTTGGAGAATGATGATGGCAGCAAGCGTCTGAAGGTGCTTGGCATGGTATATGTATTTACATATTGTGAAAAGCAATGTACGAGCCCCCAATAAAATGATTTTTTTTAAAGAAACCCTATACTTATCAAATAATCCACTTCTGGCCCACTAATTTGCTTTCTGTGCCTATGGATTTTGACTATTCTGGGAACTCAGATCAATCAACTCATACAAGATGCAGCCAGTTTGTGCCTGGAAGTCTTCTTTCACTTAGCAACCCACTCAGAAATTATAGAATTAGTCATTGACTTCAAATGATGCGGTTGCTGTTTCAGGAAATGATAAAGAAAAGTGTGCACTTTTAGAAAGCATAGTAAAAGAAAAGAAAAACATAGATGTGTGGATTTGGAAAACCATGATTAGAGAACTCTGTGTCGATAGTTTCAAACACCAGGCTAAGATTCATTCCAGTTGCAGCCCCTCTCCATCTTCCATTCCTCTTTATGGCTGAATACACTTTCATTGTGCAGATGTTTTCAAAAGGAGACATCACATTTTAAACATAAATTCAGAAGTTAATAGACATTGGGGTCATTTCTACCTTTGAGTTATTATGAGTAGTGCTTCTTTGAACACTCACATCGAAATTTTTGTTTCAGACACATTTTTAAAATTTAATTTGGGGGGCATATACCCTGGAGAAGAATTGCTAGGTCAAATGGTAATCTTATGTTTAATTTATTGTGTACCAGCAAACTATTTCCCACAGCTTTTGCACAATTTTATATTCTCCCGAGCCATAGATATGGATTCCACTTTCTCCACAGCCTCACCAGCACTGGCCATTTTCCAGTTTGGTTTCTTGTTTTTCACTCGAGTCATCCTCCAGACTGTAGTAGTATCTCATTGTGACTTTGGCTTGCCTATTTCCCTATTAACTAATGTAAAAGTTCTTGGTATATTCTGGATATTAAACATCACCAGGTATCTGGTTCCCAAATATGAGGGGGGCTAGTGGAAGAATCCCTTAATCTTTTCATTCAATTTTTCTATGAATCTTTTGAAGTGCCCTCATATTTCCTCTCAATAAGCAGATTCTTTTCACTTTTATTGATAAAGTCCTTTGATACACACACAAATAAACACTCATCTCTTTTTTCTGGTGTTGCTCATAATTATTGCATCATATATATCCATGTATAGTCAAAAACTAGATCTCAAAACATCATTCCTATATTTTCTTCTAAAATTTTTATAATTTTATTCTTGCATTTAGGCATCTGTTCCATTTTTACTTATTTTTCATAGATAGTCTATGTAGAGGGTCTTGCTGAGGTTTTGACTTCGCTGCAGCCCAGATTTCTCCTAAATTCAGAACAGCAACAGTCCCTACCTCGTGGAGTTTCGTGAACACTAAGCTGATTAAGGTATATAAAGTGCTCAAAGTGGTGTCTAGCCTATTCAACACGCAAATATTCAACAAGTACATATTCCTCTTTGCTGTTTGTTTGTGGTACAAAAGTGATCATCTAAATTATGAGCTTCTTAAGTAGACTAGAGGGACGTGACAAACACAATTCACCTCTCTCACAAACATAAATTTAGGTGAGATACAATAAATTTTAAGCTGTGCATTGTATTGTTCTCATTTTTTGTAATTGTATAAAGTTCCTGAAGAAAAGGAGATGATAGTTCTTCCTGTCCTGAAAGAGTCTGCCAGAATGCACCTAAAATCCTGTGTCTATTTTTGAGAGATTTCATAGCCCACATTAGAACTGGGAGAGCAATAGACTTAGAAAGGAGCCTCAAAACAATTAAGTTTGGAAAGCATTGAGCAGAATGAGAAATGGACACAGCTTCTTTCGTGAAACACAGTTTACGCTATCAGGCTCTCGATTGCGAAAATTCTCCTAGACCCTAATTTTGTGTTTGTAATTGTGTATTTGTGGGGTCTTTCTTTAGACGGACCCCAAGATTCTGTACACTTCAGGGCCAACAACACCTGGGAAATTCTGAGAAAAACTAGAACTTCTGCCACCTTAAACCTAGTGGGCCTAATAAAGAACTCGTTCCTTCTCAGGACTCATGGCGCTGCAATCCGCATAGGCAGTCGTTGAAAACTACCAGCAACTCTGGGAGAAAGACTGGGCCTTCTACTTTTGTAGACCATCGCCGTCTCCGAAACCTGCAGGGGGTGACTGTAAGTCAGTGTGGACTTGAGGGTCATGAGGTTGGTTTTTGATATTGTTACTGGGGGTTGAGTCAAGGATGAACACAACAAAATGTCCTAGAATGGATTGAGCGTGGCCTTGTCAGAGAACAGAATCGATAACTTGTAAGGCTCCTTCCAACTCTATGGTTGTTTTTTGGTTTTGTTTTGTTTTGTTTGAAGTTTCATCCCTTTTCAAGTGAACACTCCTCAAGGATTTTTTTAATCTTTATTTGTTAATATAGTAATTCTTAACCAGATTAGATAGATAGATAGATAGATAGATAGATAGATAGATAGATAGATAGATAGATAGAAGATGATAGATAGATAGATGATAGATCAGATAAAGTTTTAAAAGTTAAAACTGTGGTTGGTTCTGCTACCAACCCACTATGTGTTCAGCTTTATTCTATTATTCTTTTTTTTAAATAAATCATTTTATTGAGGGCTCATACAACTCTTATCACAGTCAATACATACATCTATTGTATGCAAACCACAAATGTATATTTGTTGCCATCATCATTCTCAAAACATCCTCCTTCTATTTAAGTCCTTGGTATTTCCCCATATTTCTCTTCCCTTTTCTTCACCACTCCCTTATGAACCCTTGATAATTTACAAATTATCATTATTTTGTCATATCATGCACTGTCTGATGTGTCCCTTCACCCACTTCCCTGTTGTCTGTACCCCAGAGAGGAGGTTATGTGTAGATCCCTACAATTGAATCCCCCTTTCTAATCCATCTTCCCTCCACCTTCCCAGTATCATCACTCCCACCACTGGTCCTGAAGGGACCATCTGGCCTGAATTCCCCATGTTTCGGCTCCTATTCATACCAGTGTACATCCCTTGGTCTAGCCAGATTTGTAAGGTAGAATTGGGATCATGATAGTGGCGGGGGGGGGGGGAGGCACAGGAAGGATTTAAGAACTAGAGGAAAGTTGCATATTTCATTGTTGCTACACTATATCTTGACTGGCTCTCTCCCCACCTCGATCCTTCTGTAAGGGGATGTTGCTTCACCTACGGATGGACTTTGGGTCCCTAATCTGTACTCTCCCTCATTTATAATGACATAATTTTTAGTTCTTTGATGCCTGATACTTGATCCTTTTGATACCTCATGGTCACACAGATTGGTGTGCTTCTTCCATGTGGGCTTTGTTGCTTCCAAGCTTTATGGCTGCTTGTTTACTTTCAAACCTTTAAGACCCAGATGTTACATCTTTTGATAGCTGGGTACCATTAGCTTTCTTCACCACTTTTGCTTATGCACACATTTGTCTTCAGTGATCATGTCAGGAAGGTGAGCATCATGGAATGCCAATTTAATAGAACAAAGTGTTCTTGCTTTGAGGAAATACTTGAATGGAGGTCCCATCCCCATCTGCCATCTTAATATTAACTCTTTGTGGCAGTCATGTACTTATGTTAATTTTATGATTGAAATGCAGGGGTGGCGTCTGGCCTGTTAATCTGGAGATAGCCATTGAGTAGCTGATGAGGCCTCTGTGTGGGCATGGCTTTCACCTGAGACTCCTGGGAAACCTCACGATGTTTCCCTTGTGAAGATGAGAAGCTGTCTTCCCCAGTGGTTGGGAGTTAGTTTCAGAGATTATTAACCACAGGCAACACAGAATGGCGGCATCTGCGAGGCTGGAGTAGCCGATGGAGAGACCACACAGCTTTGCCCTGATGAAGCCGGACCTCTGAGGCTAGGGCAGCCACGTGGAGGTCTCTGCCAGTGATGAATTGCTTCTGCCACCATAGGATGCTGTTGACGGACCTTGAGCCCTGGAAGTGAGGAGCCATGGGGAGACCCCTGTTAGTGCCAGGACTCTGTACCCACTGACCTGTGACTTCATGAGTCAGAAGGAGACTTTATGGACTGATTTCGGGCATATGGGTTAATATCGGACTGGTGACTTTGAGCTGGACTGGGCTGGGATGTTTTCTCAATGTCCTGTTCCTCTTGAATATAAACCCATTCCTTATATCCATATGCGTATCTCTGAAATTTGTTCCTCTAGTCTATCCAGAGTAACACACTCTTTAAGTATATGCACATAAATCTATTTCCCCATCATCATATATAAATATATGTACTTATAACCCCCCAAGGGAAGCATATTGCTTATATCTCCACAGGGAAAGAGGAACCAAACTTAAGCCCAGTGATCCAGGATGTGAATGTAGCATGACAGCACAGAGCAGAGAACCAATGGAGGGGTCCGAGGAACCCACCCCAATCCTAACTACATGGACACCTGCCTCCGCCCCTCCCAGGGGAGTTTGCTTTGGAGGAAAGCTCTGAAGCTGCAGCTCAGGGAGAAGGGCATGCCTGACCAGAGCACATGAGAACAAATGAAGGGGGAGAAAGAGAGAGAGGAGTGCATCCTGGTCCACCTAACTTTGAGGTCAATATCCCACTCAGAACAGCCAATGCACAGAGAGGACCATATGGCCAGCCCCACTATGAAACATGGTGGCCTTCGCTGACCCAAGGCCCTACAGGGACAACAATGGAGAAGCAGGGTTGGGATTGTACCCTGTCTGACGCCACCACACCGAGGCAAAACCCTCAGGGTGTGCAGCAGAGCATCAGGGGGAGCAGAGCATGGAGTTCCCAAGGAAATGCCAAGGATATACTTTGGGGCCAGGGTGTGGCACCCCATCAGACAAAACTGGGGACACTGAACAGACCTTGAACTATTTACAAGTTTGTTTGTTTTTGTTTACTTATTTATATTTTTTTCTGGACAGTGTTTTGCTGTTGCTATTGTTGATGCCATCATTTTGTTTTCTCTGGTCACTTCATTGTACAATGTCGTGGGGTTTTTGTATGTATGATTATCTCTGCAAGTCTATCTAGATAAGACAGGCTGGATGAAGAGTCTGGAGGAGGAAACAGTGGGACTGATGGTTCCGGGGAGGACCTGGGAGATGGGGAGGTGGGGAAAGGAGGAGGTGTTGACCAACCCACGGATAAGGGAACCACCAGTGATTCAAAATCAGTGGCAAGGTGGGTGTGAGAAGTCTGATAGAGATTGATCAAGAGTATTGTAACAGAGAGAAATTACTGAAACCCAAATGAAGGCTGAACATGATAGTGGGACAAGAGGAAAGTAAAAAGAAATAGAAGAACTGGGGGGAGAGGGGTAAAAGGCCCTTATTCTACTTTTTGAGGAATCAGATTTATTGTCTGTTAAGTAGGAAAAAACCAAACCCCAAAAAGAAAAAGAAAAAAATGATACCATCCATGGCTTTATTTTTTATTTTCTATAAAATTTAAAAATAAAAATAGTTCATATGCCTTGGAGAGTTTCTAAGGTTTTGATTTAATTGCACTGCTAGCTTTGAGAAATTAATTGAATTTTTTGCCATCTGTTTATTATGGAACAATTTAAGCATAGGAATTAACTATTCATTAAAAGTTGTTTTAAAAATTGCCTGTAAATCTATCTAGCCCAGGACTTTTCTGGACATTAGTCCTTTGACAGTCTTTTAAATTTCTTTAGTGGTTACTATAGGTTCAAATTTTCTTGCTCTGTTTGAGGTAAATTTAATAATAGTACCTTTCCCAAAAAAGTCATTCATTTCATCCAGGTTTTTAAAAACATTGATGTGGTGCTTGCTAATATTTTTTAAATCTCCATATCAATATTTTCTGATTCTTTTAATATACTTTCCCAAAGTGCATGTTTTATTTATCATCTTTTTAACAGTTATTTTTAATTCATTAATTAATTTCATACTTTTCACATTCTTTAATTTCTTGTTATTTTCAAACTTTAACTTTTCTGAAGGTGGAAGGGATCTTTCACAGATGTCAATGAAACTTGCCAGTGACCAAATAGAAGAGTAATTTGGGGCATAATTATACTGTGGTTTCCATGTACGTGTGACCTTAGCTTGGCATAGAAGGTATATTTATCCAATTGTCACAACAGATGAGTTATTTGCATTGATGGCATAGCATGGGGTTATATTTGACTTTTCATAATTTCTGAAGTCTCACTTAAAATGTGATCCAAATAATCATACTATATGACAGCATTGAAATGAACATTTTTTTCAAAGCTATATATTTAATTTTTTTACAAAACAACCTTATCACCTTCAAAGTACTCTCCATTACACTTAATGCATTTGTCAAATCTGCTATTCCATTCTTTTTTTTAATTGGTGGCTCTTACATCTCTTAACACAATCCATACATATATCCATTTTGTCAAACATATGTTATCATCATCTTTTTCAAAACATTTTCTTTCTACTTGAGCCCCTGAAATCAGCTCCTCATATTTTCCTCTCCTTCCCCATACCCCCTTTATAATTTATAAATTATGCTTTTTTTAATGTCTTACACTGACCACTGTCTCTTTTCACCTACTTTTCTGCTGTCCATCCCCTTGGGAGGGGCGCCATACATTGGTCATTGTGATCGGTTCACTTTTACTCCTCTGACCCTACTGTTACCCTCTTAGTATTGCTTCTCCCCTTAGTGGCCCTGAGGGGTTTATCTGTTCTGAAGTCCCTGTGTTGCGTGCTCTTATCTGTACCAATGTACATGTTCTGGTATAGTCAGATTTGTAAAAAAGAATTGGGGTCATAGTAGAGGGGGGAGGGGGAGAGACGCTTAAAGAACTAGAGGAAGGTTGTGTGTTTCATAGGTGCTGTACTGCACCCTGACTGGCTCTTCTCTTTCTTGTGGTCCTTCTGACAGGGAGTGTGGGCTTTGAATTTCCATTCTGCCATCCCTCTCATTGCCACTGATATGATTCTTTTTTGTTTGTGTGCTTGTTTGTTTGATTTGTTCGGGGGTCTTTGATCCCTGACACCAGATTCCACTCACATGGGCTGGTATGCTTCTTCCATGTGGGCTTTGTTGCTTCTCAGCTAGATGGCTGCTAGTTTATCTTCAAGCCTTTAAGACCCCAGGTACTAGATCTTTTGAAAGCCGGGCACCATCAGCTGAAGTGAAAATTTTATGTGTGCAGATGGCTTTTATGTCTTGCAACAAAACCCACTACATAAACTGACAAATTTCACAACCCAAAACTGTTAAAAAAAAAAAAGATGATACATAGAGGAGGAGTCAAGATGGTGACCAGGTGAGAGGCACATACTGAGAGCTCTTACATCTAAAGAAGGATTAGTGTCCAAGTAGCCATGTGGAAGGATTCTGACTGGAGGATGTGCACTGGTACAGATAGGAACTGGAAACACAGGGAATCCAGGTCAGATGATCCCATCAGGACCAGTGGTGAAAGTAGCAATACAAGGAGGGTGGAGGGAAGGTGGGGTGGAAGGAAGATCCAATTAAAAGGATCTACATATAACCTCCTCCCTGGGGGATGGACAACAGAAAACTGGGTGAGGAGAGATGTCGGACAGTGTAAAATATGATACAATAATAATAATTTATAAATTATCAAGGAGTCATGAGGAAGGGGAAAACAGGGAGGGAGAGAAAAAATGAAAAACTGATACCAAGGGCTCAAATAGAAAGCAGATGTTTTGAGACTGATGATAGCAACAAATGTACAAGTGTGCTTGACACAGTGGATCTATGTATGGATTATGATACAAGTTATATGAGAGTCCAGTAAAATGATTTTTAAATGATAAATAAATATGCATTTTGGGGAGGTATATTAAAAGAAACAGAAAATATCAATATGGAGATTTTTTAAAAATTATTAGTAAACATCACATCATGGGGGAGGGGAGAGCAGGGACAGAGAGGAAAGGATGAAAAGCTGATATCAAGGGCTCAAGTGGAAAGCAGATATTTGGAGAATGATGACAGGAGCAGACTTGTGAAGGTGCTTGGCACAGTATATGTATGTATGTTTTGTGAAAAATGATGTACGAGTCCCCAATAAAGTCATTTTTAATAAAAACATTTTTAAAACATCACGTCCATGTTTTTAAAAGCCTGGATGAGCAAAATAATAATAATTTACATGAGCCTTTTTAAAAAAGTAAATGAACCCCTTTCATTAGGCTTTGAAATTAAACTAACCATTCTCAGGGTGAATAGTGATGATCAGAAGAACAAGTGTGAAGACCAGTGTGTCACCATGATGTGATATGAAACAGATGATACGAAAGGAGTTGCAGAAGGATTTTTTAGACTTGGAGCATGAGAGTTTAAATTCAGAATTCTGTTTTCTTTGAATACTGAAATGGGGGGAAGTAGAAAGTGATCAGACAGATAAATATGCACCAGACTATATCAAAAGAAAGGTTTCTGTTGATCAAAAGAAACCATGAAGTGAAACTATAAGCCACAGAGTGGGTGAAAATAGTCTCAGCACATCATGTATGGCCATCGAGTCCATTCCAGCTCTCACTGACCCTCTAGTGCAGGGTATAACTGCCCCTGTGGGCTTCTGAGACTGCAACTTTGTATAGCAGTAGGAAGCCTCGTTTTCTCCCTAAGGAGCAGCTGGTGGTTTTGAACTATTAACACTGCAGTTAGCAGCTCAACTCCTACTCACTATGCCACCAAGGCTTCTCTTATCAAAACATAGATCTAAAAAAAGATTCATCTCCAGGAGATATAAAGTATGTCTACAAATAAACAATAAATTAAAAACCTAAATTTGAAAGATATATGAAGACTCAATAAACACATAGGACAGTACTTACATCATAGGCAGCAGGAAAGAAATGCAAAATAAAATCATAGTGAGATACTATGTCACTGCACAAGAAGTTAGAATATTTAAAGGATCAGGTTACTATTGGGACATATATGGCGTAGCTGGGATCCTCGTGAGCTGCACGTGAATTTAATGACTACCTTGGAAAACTTGGAAAAAGTGTATATGCTGTCATAACACATCAAATTATACTTTATGTGTGACTATATATACAGCATACCTTAATAACAACAATTGTTGAAAGTAAAAACTGGCCAATTTTTTTTTAACTGAAGAGACTTGAGTTAAAAATGTTCAGAAAGACTTCCTAGCCAGCCTACTGTTTAAGTTGCAGAATTGATTTTTTTCTCCAATGATTATTGGGGGCTCTTACAGCTCTTACAACATTCCATACATCATTTGTATCAAGCATATTTGTACACATGTTTTCATCTTCATTTCCAAATATTTTCTACTTGAGCCCTTGGTATAAGCTCCTCTTACCCCCTCCCTTTTTTTAAATAAATCATTTTATTGTGGGCTCATACACCTCCCATCATGATCCACACATATATCAATGGCATGCAGACCACATTTGCACACTTGTTGCCATCATCACTCTCAAAACATCCTCCCTCCACTTAGGGCCCCAGTACCAGCTCCCCATATTTCCACTCCCTCCCAACCCCCCCCTCCCCCATGAACCCTTAATAATTTACAAATTGCTATTACTTTTTCATATCATACACTTTCCAATGTGTTCCTTCACTCACTTTCTCATTGTCCATACCCTGGAGAGGAGATTATATGTAGACCCCTGAAACTGGTTTCCCCTTTCTATTTCATCATCCCTCCACCATCCTGGTATCACCACTCCCACCACTGGTCCTGAAGGGATCATCTATCCTAAATTCCCCATTTTTCCAGCTCCAGTGTACATCCCCTGGTCTAGCTAGATTGTCAAGTAGAATTGGAATCATGATAGTGGGTGGGAGGAAGGTATTTGAGAACTAGAGGAAAGATGCATATTTCGTTACCACACTGCACATTGGCTCATCCCCTTCCTGCAGCCCCTCTGTAAGGGGATGTCACTTCACCTACACATGGGCCTTGAGTCCCCGATCTGTTCTCCCCCTCATTTATAATGCTATAATTTTTAGTTCTTTGATGCCTGATACCTGATGCCTTAGACACCTCGTGGTCACACAGGCTGGTGTGCTTCATCCATGTGGGTACAGGCTTGATTTTTCTGTCTGCCACAGAAATTATATCAGAGAGTGTTTTGTGATCCATTTTGTTTTGAATCCTCAAATGAGTAGGTTTTGGTTATTTGAATGCCATTAATTTCTACCTTTATGTATTGTGATCAAAACTAACTTGCATGCTGTCTGCTATGGATATTTATTAAGATTTTCTTTCAAGGATAATGACTACTGCTTTCCTGTAAAGTTTCTATTGATGCTAAACAAAAAGGAACTGTGCGATGTCTAAATAGTTAGGATGCAAAAATATAGGGAATGGAAAAACAAACAAGTGAAAGAACCAAAAATAGAAAGCTTTTCTTCCCCAATGTAATCTGTCAATATTAATTTTTCTAGATATATATTTTTTAACTTTTCTGTCATGATTTGAGTGAATGTTTGCCAAGCAAATTGGCTCTCCATTCAACAACTCACACACATTTTGATTTGTGACACTGACTGTAATCCCACAATGCGGCAGCTCTCTTCCCACTCCTTCCTGTGTTTACTGTTTTCATTCCCACCTCTTCCTGCCTCCAGAGCCTTAGCCCTGGGCAGGGCCGCCACTCTGATCTCATCCGCCTGATGGTTCATCTTCTACCTTTCTCTACTCTTCGGGTCCCTTCACAATACCTTCCAGGAAACTTGCTAGTCTATAAACCCCTGGCTGATTATCCAGAGTTCTAGATCCAGAAGATTACCCAATCAATGTGTCTCTTATCAATCTTGTTTTGATATTATTTCAGATCTCTGAATCCAATTCTAGGAACTGGTTTGCAATAGTTATTTTTGATGAGATCATTATTTTGAAGAGATACCTTACTGTATCATAATCCTTCAGAGCTGGGTACCAGAGAAGGATGGTTGTCACTGTTTCATAGTTTGAGTTTGGACATTACTGTTTCCTCTCACTAGATAATTTTAAGACAAAAAGAAGTTTTATTAGCATAGATGTAGTCATATCTCTATGTTAGTTGGTTTCATACCCAAGGACAATCCTTTTGTAATATAGTGTCTTCACTCTTGAACTTTTCTTTCAAATAAGTGCTTTCAACGAGGGTACAAATTTCTAAATCTTTGCACTCTTACTTATTTTAAAACCTTAACTTATTATGAGACTTCAATTTTTATTGAATGATGATTATAAAATAACATTTTTATCTCCTTGATTAACTCAATTGTTTTTTGGGAGGGAATAAATGATTAATATATGTTAATTGTGTGTATCTTATTAATTAGCTGTATCATTATTCATTATTAATAAATCCTGTTATGGAAAATTCATCTTGACAGGTTTAAGTACCAGTTCGCATATGAGTAAGCATCTACTCAATGGCAGTGAGCATTTCATAGATATATTTATTTCATCTTATGCAAACATTCCATTTATTTAATAGTTCATATCCTCATATCCCTATTTATGCTATATTAATACCACTTATTCACTATATACTTTTTCTAAAGAAGTCCTGGAGGCATAGTGAGCTATGCATGGTGCTGCTATCCATAAAGTCAGAAGTTCAAAACCCACCAAGCACTCCACCCGAGAAAGATGAGAGTGGCCACTCTCATCAATATCTAACCCAAAGAGATAGGTTTATTCTGTCTTATCGGGTTGCTATCAGTCAGGACCCACTCAAAGGAAGTGAATTGGAGTGTTTTGTTTGATGCTTTATAGTTAGCGTCGCAATGGGCTTAGACCCTCTAGCAGATTTCCTCCCGTCTTCAAGGTAAGTTCCTTATGTTGCAGCAAAGTTTTATTTTGTTGCTCACATACCCTTGTGCTTTGCCCTCCTCCTTATTTATCTTAAAATTTTTTGAAATGCATTCAGATTTGGTATTTGTCTGAAGTCTGGACAATTGAAGACCACTGACCCCACCCCATCTGTTTGATGTGCACAGCTACTGGTCCAAGTTTCAGGTGCGACTTTCAGTACCCAGTACAATTTTTTAATGAATTTGGCTTCTCCTGAGGCACCCTCTTCCTCCATCAGCACTGTCTAACTGCCCGATACTATAACTCTCTACTGTAAACGGAAGTCAATTATTTCATGAATACATTGTTACCAGGGTTGTTCTGTGGGGGGGGGGGGGTTGTTGTTTGTCACTGTTCTTTGTTTCTGGTTTCTTGCTCAGCCTTCAGATCTTTGCCTGCAAGAACTTCACCTCTGAAAATTCACTATGCCTTCACAAGTCCACCCACTCTTGACCAAGTTGTTTTCTGAAAATTATACCATTCAAGCTGTTCTTGAAAATTATCATTTTTCTGGCAATAGAATGGTGTGACAACAATATCGATCTCACAAATTGCATACCAAGGGGAAAATCTCACCTGCTCTGTTTCTCATTGGAGTTGACCCTGAATCTCTGAGTCAGATAGTAGGTAAACCATGAGAGTGAACCAGACAGTGCCTTCCCTCTCATTGCAAATGATTTCTGTGTCTTGACATAATGCTGACTTGGTGTACCATAGGAAAGAAACGGGTCCATTTGTCTCAATCTTGTTTATAGTTAGTAGAGAGTCTTCCCCAACTTTTGAAATGCTGTTATCTTCTTATAATTGAGTTTTTATCTTTTCCCTTTGTCTTTGTAGGCATTTTAGTAGGAGAGTTGGGAAAGACATTGCCAAGGATTCCATTTATCTAGAATTCCTATCATTTTAATGAATAAGTAAAACATGTCTAGGAAAGATATTCAGCAATTTAAACAATGCTAAAGATTATTCACTAAAGATGTAGAAGTGAGTATCTCATTATAAAAAGAAGGAAAGCATGATTTCTCAAAAGAAAACATAAAATTCCAACTAACTGACTCAGATTTCTGATAGAAATGGTAACAAAGAAGTGTATTCCCAAAATAAAAGGCTTAGGCAGAGAGCTCAAGTTACTCTCCACCCAAGCAGAATTAAGAGTACCATTCTGAAGATTTGGGATTCATGTCACCACACCAAGTCCTAGCTATAATGCAGGCAACAGCATTCTGTAAAAAAGAACACCATGTGGCTGCCTTGCTAAGCTTCTGGAAGAGAGTCAGTTGGAAGTTGGCAACATGTATTGACATGCCTCGGACTAACAGAAGTTCTTAACATGACACTGCAATTTATAAGGCTATTCAGAATTAATAAAAGATATTTGGCTTTCTATTCCCATAAAAAAGTCACAATCTTGGAAATCCTCAGGGACAGTACTACTCTGTCCTATAAGGTCACTGTGAACTGGCATCAACTTGATAATAGTAAATTTTTTATGGTCAAATCTATGTTTGTGACAAAGGCAACTGTAAATTTATTAACTAATAAGCACCAGCATCAAGTGAAATTTGAAAAATTCTGAAACAGTCCAGATGAAAATCTAACAGTCACTCAACACCACATGTTATATTCAATGTCTATTTGAGTGAAACCTGGAGAAAAGGCTGCTAGACCTGAGTTCCCATACACTTGACTCTTGCCATCATGTCTTTGATAATAATTCAGGTGATATTCTCTAGTTAAGGAATCTAAATAGAAAAGTAGGTAGATGGCTTATTTTGCTTCTATCAAGAACAAAGTGTTCTCCTATGAGAAATCTAAGCTTTCGGTATCTACAGTCCAGCAAAGGAGGCTCAATTCCCTTTCTGAGGTCACTGTTAATATCTCAACTCTCCAAGACTTGAGCAGCTCCAAATTTTTCACCAGCGGAATGAACAGAATTTAACAAGGAAGAGCTTGTGACCGACCTGCAAAAGCAAGGGTGAAAACAGCAGCCTGATGAAACCTATTTCCCAGTAGTGAGTGCCATAAAGCATGATGGGAGAGAGGGATAAAGAAAGGGGATGAGGCTGAACTGCTGAGACACGAACAGGATCAGAAGGTGGGAAAACTAGTTTGTCAAGCAGGCCCTTAGGACTTCGGCAAAGCATACCAGGGAAACGTCATGCTTGAGCTCATCTGTCCTGTCCTTTCCCTAGGAGGTACCCTGCCAAACCGAGGATAAAATTATTTTAGAGCTGAAAGAGAATTTAAGGATTATCTCGTCTGGCCCCTTAACTTGAGGACACTTAGGCCCCATGAGATTAAAGGGCTTCCTGGACTCATGTGCTAAATTAGTGGAGAAGTGAAATTATAACCCAAAACCTCCAACTACGCCTTGTAATGTTCTTTCCACTACATCACTCTCTTCATGACTGCTGTCATGGAAATTCTAAGAGAAGGAGTGTGCTACCAAAAAAAAAAAGAGTTGCTGAAAAAATCCAACTCCCAGAGACTCCATGTATGTCAGAGGGTGAGAACTCCCAGAGGTTCCATGAGTTTTCCCAGATTGATGGTTTTGGAAGTGTTTAGCAGTCCTTTCTTCTGGGAAATCTCTAGTTAAACCCAGACCTTCAACCTTTTGTTTAACAGCCATGCATGTGAACTCATAGCACTAGCCAGGGCAAGAAAAAGACATGCACTCCCAAGTTCTGAGTTTCAATCTTCCTTAGTTTGAAGGATAGAACCCTAGAGATCAAGACTTCAATTAGCTCAATCTGACATTGAAGGCAAGAAATGATACCCAGTACTCGGGAGTAGATAGACGCACAGCCAAACTGTTGTGGATGCTTCTCATGATGGCTATATCATGCATCAGAGGGAGTATACCAGGCAATGGAAGCTCCATGAGAGTCTGGAACCTGCTTCCCTGGGTGTCTGTTCTGACCACTACAAAGGCTTAAAGTCTCTTCCACACGCTAGTGCTGCTCATTTAGTATCACAAACACTCACCCAGTAAATATACTCCCAGGTTTCATTCTACATGATGGACCTGTAAATTTGACAGGGAGGGACATACTCTAGTCAAGGAGTATGTCTTCTTATATTTGAAGACCATTTTTAAATAATACCTAGGAGACTCTTCATGAAGATACCGTTTCCTCCAGACCAAAGTGTGTTTGACCCTTAAGAAAGCATACTCCTGGTCCAGATGACTATTCTATCCATCCTGACCTACTCCGACTCCTAGTTGACTCTCCTACCCAGGAAGGTGCCCCCACCTATGAGTTCCTTAGCAGTTTCTGTGGAAATAGCTGGCCTTTCTTCAAGCAGTCCTGTCCAGCCTGACTCAGACATTTCTGTAGAGCTGGCACAGCATTAGAAACCATGATGAGTACAACAAACTTATGATATACATGTGCCTTCGCAAATCCTAATTTGGAAGAAAATGGGAGTAAATGTAAATGTAAAATTCAAAATAGCTGATGACTCCTCAAGGTCATTTCACACTTCTGCTCATGATGGAAGGGAATACTAGAGACTCAAGGAAAACTTCAATAGGTGAAGTGATGCATCTTTGTGACAGAAGGTACCGAATTAGGAAATATGGTGGGAGATAAGGATGGAGACCTTTAGCTACTGGCATCACTAGGTACAATCTGATTACAAATGTGCAAAAGGAAACATCTGTTTTATATGGACTATGTGTTAGGCTTCTTTATTCTGGAATATTTATTTTAAATGTATTTAACACTAACACTGTAACACTGATTGTAACTAACACTGTAACAAGATTTTAATATTGAAATTATACTGTTCTTATCCACTAAATACTTTTCCCCTTCAACTTTTTATTCATGAGCATTTGCCTGTTAATGATTTCTGTTTCTTTAACCCCAGTTTTTACCCTTTCTTCACTCACATGATCTGCTTTCATATATATCTTTCCATGTCTTCTTAGTTTTATATTTTTTCAGAGTGATCACTTTTTCCCCAAAATGTCTTTATTGGGATCCAATACAGTTATCCTATCATTTCATAGTTCAATAGACATCAAGCAGGATTGTACAATTGCTACCAAAGATGGCTTCAAACCTTCTTTTTCTTCTTGAACTCCTTGATACCATCTCCCATTTAGCCCTCATCCTCCCACTTCACCCCCAGGACCCCTTATTCTACTTGCTGTGTCTATCCTGAGTTTCTTATACCAAAATACAGTAAAAGCAATTAACAAATATTCAAGAGGGCTACCTCACAATATTTTTAACAATATGATGAATATGTGCACATTGCATCCATTCCCCTCCTTAGGCATTAGATTGCTTTCAGATTCTCGCTAAAATAAAATTAGAACGTGCATCTCTATACACTTCTGTTCTAATTGAATTATTTCTTTATGCTATGTTTCTAGAAGAGAAATGTATTATGTTTTGGGGGGGAAGCTACCACCTAAACTGGTAGCAAAATTTTCCTGCCATTTTTAGAATGCTAATGCCTACTTATATACTATTAAAAGCTACATTAAATATAAAGTTTAGTCCACTTTAAAAATATTTTTGACAATCTTATTTAAGATTCTGTACAACCTTTCAAAGTAGATATATTTAATGATCTGTTAGAAATTCACAAGGAGTCACAGGAGTGCACTGCTAGGGATAGTCCTGCTGAAGTTACACCCAGGACCTTCAACCCAAACTAGTCATTCCTCTCTCCACTTCACAGAATTAAGGAATCTTTGTGGTAGAGTAAGTTTAATGTTGGAAGATCAGTGGTTGAAGACCCCATGAACCATCAGTGATTCAGCCACTTCATGGAATTAAACTGAGGCTGTCTGTCCTGTAGAGATACAACCTTGTGGAAACCCTAAGGGAAAAATTTACTCTGTCCTATAGGGTCTCTATGGGTCAGAATAGACTCAATGCCAGTGGGTTTTGGAATTGCAGAGAGTTACACAGTGACTAAGCTCCCCACACACAAAATGTGTGCAAATCAGCAACCACCTTAAAATCATCTCACAATTATTTATTGCTAATCATAAATCACAACTGATTCATGAAATGCAAATTATTTCCAATTATTCCCAGTTGATACAATAGAACACTTCATATTTCTGTGAAGGATATATGAGGTATAGGTGTCTGACCAAAGGGAGACAGCAAACCCCAACAGAAAGCTCAAAGGTCAGGAATTCAGAGACAAAAGTCATAATTCTGTCTCAAATTTGAAAAACTAAATTTGAAGAAAAAATTCAAGCCTCAAGTTGCAATACTGAAAGATCCTATGAGCAAAATTTCTATGACATAGTCACCATCAAAAGAAGATGGATAGAATACAGAGTCACAAAAAGAACTAGTCAACATCCCAGCATTTTCAGGAGGTAGCTAATGAGCAAGAATGAGTGATCTGAAGGAAGACATTCAAGCTTCACTGAAAGCATTAGCCAAAATCAAAGCTCCAGGAATTGGTGGAATACCAATTGAAATGTTTCAACCATCTGCTGAAGCACTGGGAGCACTCACTTGTCTGTGCCAGGAAATCTGGAAGACAGTGAGTTGGTCAACTGACAGGAAGAGATCCATATTTGTACCCATTCCAATGAAAGGTAACCCAATAAAATGCTCAAATTATAGGGCAACCTCACTGATATCACATGCTGAAGGTCATCAATTACTACATCAACAGATGTCTCGGTCAGAGATTCAGGCCAGATTCAGAACAGGACATGGGATGAGGGCTGTCATTGCTCATGTCAGGTGAAACTTGACCAAAAGGTGAAAAGTATCAGAAAGATGTCTACTTTTGTTTTATCGACTAGGCCAAGACGTTCAACTCTGGGGATCATGACAAACTACGGAGACAAGAATGGGAATTCCAGAACACTTGATTGTGCCCCTGCAGAACCTGTACAGAACAAGAAGCAGAACAAGGGAATACTGCATCGTTTGAAATCAGGAAAGGCGTGTGTCAGGGTTATATTCAATCTGTAGGTCAGAAAAAATCATCAAAGAACCTGAATTATATGAAGAAGAATGTGGCACACGGATTGGAGAAAGGCTTATTAACAACCTGCAGTATGCAGATACAACAACCTTGCTTGCTGAAAGTGAAGAGGACTTGAAGCACTTGCTGATGAATATCAAGGATCACAGCCTTCAGTATTGATTACATCACAATGTAAAGAAGACCAAAATCCCCACAACTGGACCAATTATGTTCACATCGGTTTTTTTTTTTAATGGAGAAAAGGTTGAAGTTTTCAAAGTTTTGGTCTTGCTTGGATCCACAATCGATTCTCATGGAAGCCATAATCGAGAGACCAAAAAAACAAGTCGCTTTAGGCAAATCTGTTGCTCTTTAAAGAACTGAAAAGCAACAACACTACTTTGAGGAGTAAGGTGTGCCTGAACCATACCATGGCATTTTTAATCATCCCCGTACATGTGAAAGTTGGACACTGAATAAAGAAAATCAAAGAAGAATTGCTGCATTTGAATTGTGGGTCAGGAGAAAAATATTGAAACTACTGTGGACTGCTAAAAGGACAACTCCTCCAGATTGGAAGTACAGCCAGAGTGCGCCTTAGCGGCAAGGATGGCAAGGCGTCCGCTTGCATACTTTGGACAGAATATCGGGAAAGACCAGTCCCTGGAGAAGGACATCATGATTTATAATGAGGAGGAGCAGCCAAAAACGAGGAAAGCCCTCAACGAGATGGGTTGACAGAGTGCCTGGTCCGATGGGCTCAGGAATAGGAACGATTGTAAGACTAGCACGGGTTCGGGCAGTGTTTCATCCCATTGTGCATATGCTTGTTATGGGAAGGAATCCACGTGGTGACATCTGCTAACAACAAGAACATTGACATCGTACTAATCATAAGTCATTAATAAGCATGAACATTTGCTTTAACTCACTAGGAATTTAAAGAAAGCATAAGTCACATCAAAAAGCTGGTTTGCCTTTCAAACAAACACCATTTCTAGCTTTTACTATTGCCTTAATAGCTAGGCAATATGTGTTTACTGAGAAAAAATTAGAAACACAGGCAAGGAAAGTATCAAACAACACTTGTCACACTACCAGGCAAAAACAACTACTGCTCACATTTTAATGTGTAGTTTTTTAAATCAACATTGTATCTTCTTTTCAAATTTATGACCAGTTTACCCTCCAAAAATGCATTGTGACTCTTCCTTGAGTTCAAAACAGCTACATCCCTCTTTCATGTGGTGGTATATAATCTGTTTACCCAGTGCCCTTGATTGGAACACTGTCGCTAGTTTGCTCTTATAAACAGTACTGAAGTGAACACCCTTAGATATACAGCTTGTCTAATGATTTCTTCAGGCTAAATTCCTAGAAGTAGAACTGCTGGTATACACATATTTAAGAGGTGTGTTGACTTGCAAAACTCTCTAGAACATTCCCTCTTCCATCAGCGGCACATGACACTACTCGTTTCCCAGAGCCTCCCTGACCCTGGCTACCGTGAGGCTAGCTTTTCTGAAATCAATAAGTCAACCTGTTTGACGACGTTCTATGCTGTCAATGAGCTAAAACTTTCTATGGTCACGCATGTCTATATAAAGAGCAAAAGTCTCACCATGTTTTAAATGAGACTTTCTTTGTCCACATCTAGGTAAAGATGGAGGACTCTCATCATGTTTTCACTCCTCACCCAGAGAGAAAAACATATGAACACATGGGGTACACAGCCTGAGGGCATGGCAGAAGAGCCCTTTACTGTGGTCTCCAGAGGGACACAGGACCTCGTGGTGTCTCTGATGGAACGGCTAAAAGCAACGTTCCACTATATAAACCCAGACGACCTGGCAACCAGGGCTCAGGCTAGAACCACACACTGGTGAGGATTTCCCTGCTCCCCCATATACCTTTGGAAGTCTAAGCGGGGCACTGACATGATAAGAGCTGCTCCAGAGCTTACCTTTGGCTCTCTGTCTGCCCGGTTCCTTGCCTCCCAGTCACTGTCTCCAGAAGCACTGATGCTGGCCTCCTCCCTGTGTCCTCTGCCCTAAGACCCACACAGCTGTACAGCACCCCACGTGGTTTCTTCCTCCCGACCTTCAAACAGTCTGACTTTGCTTATCCTCCTACCCGCCTTTTGCTTGTGGAGTGTGTGTTTACATTTATGATTATGTCCCTGCCTTGTACTCAATACTTCAAGCCAAACTCTTGGTTTATTGAGAGAACTGCAGAGTATGATTGATTTAGTGTGCTAATCCCTCCAATAAACTTGACAGTAAGAAATGACACAAAATGCATTTGAAGCATCACTACATCCAATGACTCCTTTTGAGTGTTGTTGACAACCTGGCACACTTTTTTATGGTTATACCTTTTCCTGCTTTTCTATTATGATGTCCATAGCTGATGAGATAGGGACATTTTCCTAGGGCAAATTCATGTTCAGAATAGTTACAAGAAATAAAGATTGCTTGGGGGGAAGGGAAGGCAAAGGCTCAGATCAGTTTTCCAGTGATGGAGCAGTAATTAAAGACCACACTCCCTACCCTATTTCCTTGCCCCCTACCTCTTTTATTTGGTCCTCTCTGGTTACCATCCCTTCTTCCATCTAGGGAATGACTTCAGGTGAGCATCATGGAACTTATAGGGACAGTGTGACACCCCAGGAGTATAAGATCCATATAGCTTATCACTGAATGCCCTCTTCTCTCTTATTTCATAAACAGAACTAAGTCTGAAGATCAAGTACTTCGTACCTGAAAACTTACTCTCTCTTTCCTAAAGAAAAATCATTCTAAATATGTAAGAGAGCTTGTACATAAACAAGCAGAGCATGTGCACTGGTTTTCTCTGAATACAGCAGAGTTTCAATTACTAAGGCACAGCTCACTATTGTCAAGCCAATGTTGATGCATAGTGACCCTGTGAGACAGGGTAGAACCGCCCCTGTGTTTCTGATCTTTACAGAAGTAAAAGGCCTCATCTTCCCCCAGGGAATGGATGGAGGTTTTGAACTGCTGACCTTAAGGATAGCAGCATAGCTCGGAGGTTTTGAACTGCTGACCTTAAGGATAGCAGCATAGCTCTTAACCAGTAAGTCACCAGGGCTCCTTACAATGACAGACAACCCTGTCTCCTCCCTGTGACCCTTCTGTAAGGGAATGTCCAATTGCCTACAGATGGACTTTCTGTCTCGACTCTGCATTCCCCCTCTGCCCCAATGACATGATTTTTTGTTTTGTATGCCTGATACCTGATCTTATGGACACCTCGTGGTCACACAGGCAGGTGTGCTTCTTCCATGTGGACTTTGTTGCTTCTCAGCTAAATGGCCCCTTCAACCTTTTAAGATGCCAGATGCTACACCTTTTGATAACCATCAGTTTTCTTCAACACATTTGTTTATGTAATCACTTTGTCTTCAATGACCATGTCAGGAAGAAGAGCATCATGGAATTCCAGGTTAATAGACTGAAGAGTGCAGTGTAGTACTGATGAAACATTCAGTTTTCCTCTAGTTCTTCAATGCTTCCTCCCCTCTACCCCCACCCCTTAATATGATCCCAATTCTACCTTACAAATACGGCTCGACCAGCTGATGTACACTGGTACAGATAAGAGCTGGAAACACAGGGAATCCAGGTTGGATTAGCCCCTCAAGACCAACAATGAAAGTAGGGATACCAAGAAGGTAAGAGAAAGGTGGAAGGAGAAAGGGGGAATCAATCACAATGAATGATATATAGTCCCTACCCTGGAAGGTGAACAACAAAATTGGTGAAGGGAAACATCAGTCAGTGTAAGACATGAAAAAAATACAATAATTTATACATTATGAAGGAGGGAGGGAGGGAGAAAATGAGGAGCTGATACCAAGGGCTCAAGTAGAAAGAAAATGGTTTTCAAACAATGAAGGCAACAAATGTACAAATGTACCTGACACAATGAATGGATGCATGCACTGTGATAAGAGTTGCATAAGCCCCCAATAAAATGATATTTTTTAATGTTAGAGGGTTGATAACATACTATAATCCAGAACTATTGCTTCATTTTCACTCTCTCTCTCTCTCCTGCCCTCATCCTCCCCTCTTTCTCCCCCACCCCCAGCTCTCACATGTTCACAACTTCTCAGAAGACAGGAATCATTTGCTACTGACAAAAATTCTTAGAAAAGAAGTGGGGGAAATTTTTTTTTAAAAAAGAACAGATGTGGGCCATAGAAAGATAGGTGTGTCCCTGTTCTTTTATAGGTCTGGAGATAGACCTAGGGACTCCCCAACTAGCTAGTTTAATTAAACCCCTATAGGGAATCTGGTCCCTAGAAATCAAGAGGAAGCCCTGGGGACCAGGGCAATGTCAGTTTTCTTGAGGTATCATTTACACACAATGAAATCACCTATTTAAAGTATACAAGTTAGTAGCTTTTAGTATATTCACAGAGTGGTACAGTCATCACCACAATCTAATATTAGGTAATTTTCACTACCACCCCCATACAAACCTAGTCACCTATTAGCAGTCACATCCAACTCTTCCTTTCCCTATACCCATGCAACCTGTAATTAATCTACTTCCTGTTCTGATGTGCCCATTATGAACATTACTATAAATCGAACCATAAGTTATGTGGTCTGCCTTCACAGGCTTCTCACAGCAATGTCAATTTCAAGTGCAAACCTCATAACCTTTAACGTGTCTGCAGAATCACTGATACATCACAACCAATATTCCCTGGCTTGTCACCTGAGGATGCTTCTGATGGACCGATGGGAACAAACCCAGCCAGCCGCAGAAAGGTGGGAAGAAAGTAGAGAGAGAATCACTGCCTTGTCCACACTTGAGGATGGAGTTGGCCAAGGCTATACTTCAAGGCAGAGAGACGGTTTACAGAGATAACTCAGATTTTCACCAGGGCCTGAGCCCAGTCCATAACAGAGAGAATCTAGAGGTGCCTGAGTGTCTTGTCAACTCTTGTCAACTGCTGAACTGATATGCTGTACCCAGGCCAGGGGTGGGGATGGAGAGATCTAAGCAGTTCTAGAGGAAGTGTTGATAAACTGTAGCCCATGTATCACTCATGGTTGGCCTTGTTGTTGTTCTTATAACACAGCAATGCCCATTCATGTGTGTATTGTATAACTATTTTCTATCTGAGTAGCTGAAGGAAAGACCTTATGGATCACAAAACCTAAACTATTTATTACCTAGCCCTGAGAGAAACAGGCGTTTCTGACCCCTGATCTAGAGCAGTGGCTCTGAAAATGTGGTCTGGAAGCCAGCTAGCATCAGCATCACCTGGGAACATACTTTTGGGCCCCACACCGGATCAGCTGAGTCAGAGACTCCAATCACCATGGAAACAAGAGTCAAGAAATCAAAAGACACAGTGCACTGGGTAAAGAGCACGGATGTCCCTTTGAAGATGAAAGAGTGTCTGGCCCAAGTCAAGGTATTTCCAATCACCTCATATGCATGTAAAGATCGGGCATTGAATAGGGAAGACTGTAGAGGGACCTACACATTAAATCATCCAGCTCTCTTGAAGAAGTACAGCCAGAAGGCTCCTCAGAGGTCAGGATGGAGAGCTCTCATCTCATATACTTTGGACACATCCCTGGAAAAGGACATCAAGCTTGGTAAAGAAGTGGGGCAGCAAAAGAGAAGACCTTCGACAAGAGGAGCTGATACAGTGGCTGCATCCATGAGCCCAAGCATAAGAATTGTAAGACTGTCCCAAGACCGCCCAGTGTTTTGATCTGTTGTAAACAGGGTCTCTACGAGTTGGAACTGCCTCAACTGGAACTGACAACACCATATATAGCAAAATATTTGTCATAAAAATTAAGTTCTGATAGCTACTGGACCTACAAAATATTATGCTAATATTTTTGTTAAGTCAGACAGAAAAGGAAAGATATTATAGGGTCCCACATATTAGGAATATATAGAATAGCTTAACATATGTAAATGACTTTATTACTCATTAAGAGATGCTAGGAAGAAGGAAGAAGGAAGTTTCTGCCTAAAGCAGTTTCCCTAAAGGGGAAACTTTTATCTGCCAACAGCGATTTGGGTATTATAAGCTCATTCATGGGCCGTACAAAATTAACAGCTTAAAAATTAGAGTGCTATATTTGGTCAAACATTTCATTGCTCACCCCTAATGTGATGGCTGGAACTGCTTCTCTTGGTTGAGGCATGGGATATTAGCTTGTTTTGATGATTTCACTGGCCTTATATGGCCTAACCTTTGGTTGCGGGCAATGAAAAACTTTTGGAAATAGACAGTAGTAAGGGTTGAACAAAATGGTGGCTATAATGTCATACAATTGTTCACTTAAAATGGTAAAATTAGTAAAATGTCTGTTATGTATATTACTACAGTGATTCTTTTAATTGAATGGTAATTTTCTATATAAAACTAGATGAAGATCATATAGGTGTTGTTTACAAAGTAACTCCAATTCACACAAATGTTTAAGTATATCTACTTCATGAATAATTTTTGTAAGAATATCTCCTAATATGTAAAAATGGATGATATAGTCTCATTACACTAATACAATGTAGCAACATGGAAACATGTTTTGGATGTGTTATTTAAAAACTAGGTGAAACTTCCCAACTTGATTTCTGAAGAAAAAAAGGGTGCATAAGCAAATGTGATGAAAAAAGCTGATGGTGCCTGGCTATCAAAAGACATTGTGTCCAGGGTCTTAAAGGCTTAAAGATAAACAAGCAGCCATCTAGCTGAGAAGCAACAAAGCCCACATGGAAGAAGCACACTA
The DNA here is from genome assembly GCA_004026705.1 of Nesogale talazaci. Classification (NCBI taxonomy): domain Eukaryota; kingdom Metazoa; phylum Chordata; class Mammalia; order Afrosoricida; family Tenrecidae; genus Nesogale; species Nesogale talazaci. Next base: position 56,887 of record PVJH01004111.1, on the reverse strand, counting down.
GCCTGTGTGATCATGAAGTGTTGATGGGATTAGGTACCCAGAACAAATCCAGGGATCAAAGACCCAGAACAAAATCATACCAATGTGAGTAGGGGTGAGGAAGGGGAAGGTGTGGAGTGGCCAAAGCCCATCTGTAGAAAATTGGTCTTTCCCTTACAGAAGGGTCACATGGAAGAGAGCAGTCTGTCAGGGTGCAGTATAGCACTGATAAAACATACAACTTTCCTCTATTTTTTAATGCTTCCTCTCCCCCCCCACTATCATGACCTCAATTCTACTTTATGAATTGAACTAGACCAGACCATGTACACTGCTACAGATAAAAGCCCCAAACACAGGGAATCCAGGATAGATAAACCCCACAGACCAACAATGAGAATAGAGATAGCAGGAGGATAAGGGGAAGGTGTGGAAAGAAAGTGGGAATCAATCAAAAAAGGATCAGCATATAACCTCCTTCCTGAGGCGTGAACAACAGAAAAGTGGGTGAAGGGTGACAGAGGATGTAATATAGGAAAATAATAATCTATAACTTATCAAGGGTTCATGAGGAGATAGGGTAGGGGAGAAATGGGGAGCTGATATCAAGGGCTCAAGTAGAAAGAAAATGCTTTGAAAATGATGATGGCAACATATCTGTAAATGTGCTTGACACAACAGATGAATGTACAGATTGTGACAAGATATGTAAGTGCTCCCCATTAAAAGTATTTTTTAAAAATAAATAAAAACTAGGTGAGGAGTTACAAATCAAAAACTAAAATTACTCCAGGTCAGATAAACCCCTCAGAAATGGGAGCAGCAATATCAGAAGGTGGGTGGTAGGTGGGGAGAGGAGGAGAGGAAGGGATAATCAAACACAATGATTGATGAATAACAGCCCCTCCCAGGGGGATAAACGACAGAAACGTGGGTGAAGGTTGGTGCAAGAAATGAAAATAATAATAGTTTATAATTTATCAAGAGGCCATGTGGGTGGAGGGTGGGGGGACAGGGACAAAACAGTAGCTGATACCCAAGGTTCAAACAGAAAATAAATGATTAGAAAATGATGCTGGCAGTATATGTACAAATATGCTTGATACAATTGATGTATGGATTGTTATGAGCTGTAAGCGCCCCCAATAATTTTTTTGTAAAAAACATCTAAGATTATAATTACACACAAATTGTAATTGTGAATGGAAACAGACTGAAAGTCAGCAAAGAAAAATAAGAGATACCTGGGTTTCGGGGGAATTTTTCTTCTTTTATTTCTATGTCCTTTCCTAAAATTATAATTTTGTGTCATTTAGAAAAACAGATAGAACAACAACAAAATGCTCTGGGCTGAGGTCCCATGAAAACTATTCATATCATGGACCAAACAATTAAGAAAAACCATCCATCACCTGGTGGCAACTTATCTAAATTACAAATGACATGTCCAAGGGGGAAAAAATCAATGTCCCGGTTGCTCCACCAGGCACCATGCTGTGTGGAGCAACCAAAGCAGGCCTCTTGCACTAACTCCACCCATGTTGCCTTTGAGCATCGCCCTGGCCTCCACAGAAGCACAGCCCTTCACAGCGAAAGTCACTGCCACAAAAGCATTCCTCCAGCCAACTCTCAGGAGCCCTGGTGGCACTGTTGGATAAGCAGTGGATTGCGAGTCAGAGGTCAGCAGTTCAAACCCACCATCCCCTCGGAGGGAGGGAAATGAGACTGTCTGTTGTCATAAACTGTGCGGACTCAAAATCCCTCTGTAGGACTTCTGTGAGTTGGAATAGACTCAATGGTACTGCGTGTTGGGTGGCTGGGTAAGGCCAACTCTGCAAGCTAGTGATCATAGTTTGTAAAAGACAGAGTGCTGTTTGGTCTACAGAAGAACAAGTATGATCAGTTTCTTCCTTGTTACTATAGAAGACTTTGAAGAGAAAATCTGAATTAAGGAAATTTCACCAGGTTCTATTTGCAAACAAAACTGTTCTTTCTCTTCTGCCTTGAGGTACCAAAGGCCTCAAGATCAACAGACCCTCATACTTGGTCATATTCATAAATTATTTCATTTTTCCTCAAAGAAATCTCAAGAGGAACTTTGAGGAGATGAGTGCTTACTGTTGCACCTGTCTAATTCCTGAAAGTTTGCAAAAGAATAGAGAATGAAGCACAAATTACTGTTGGTATTGGAGCGACTTTAAGTCACAACGAAAGTGTTCAGAGCATCAAACTGAAAAGGAAAAAAAATCAATACTGCTATATTGAAGTTAAGAATAAATTAAAGGCATGTAAAAGTCTGGAATAACAATATGCTATAAAAATTACTGATATAAAAATATGCCACTTAACAAATTTGATACTACAGAGGCATCAAATTCTACATCGAGTCTGGAAGCCACCCTGTGAACATAAGGAGGCAGCTGGGCCCGTGCCAGCCTGGTGAATTCAGAAAGAAACTCGGATTTATAACTGGAGAGGTTAAATTCTGTTTTGAAGATAAATTACATGCCAGAAATCTACATGCTTCAAATTTTTTGTTACTGGCATTTTAAAGGTAAAAGCTGGGCAATATAAAAATACCTTTTAATAAAGATCTTCCTGCTTTTCTTTCAGATTCCAGAAACACCTCAGTTCACACACACACAGGCAAGCTCACATAAACACACCTTCATTCACATGAGCGCCACCTGAGCTAAAGTTTTAGCAAAGTGCAATGTAAGGTAACCAATGATAACATCGTATGTAGCTGGGAAACAGGGCAGCTGTTTAAAAACAATTTTGCTGCTTAAAAGAATATTCAAAGACATTTTAAAGAAATGGATTTTGGAAAAGAAGTACAAGTTGATTGACAGTTTGGAGTTTGTGCTTCCACCATCTTAATGCAGCCAAATGCAAATGTGATTAAGTTTTGAGAGACAGGAATCTGCAAAGTGTCTGCTTATTAGAATCCTCCCCCTAGATAGGTATGATCCAGCAAGAACATTGTGAGTGATTTCCCCGCTTAGTGCCTCAAGGGACCCTTTAGATGAGGGGAGGGTAAATAATCTTCATTTTATTCACTAAAGTTGATGCATGGATGAACTTATAGTTCAAAAGTAGGATTCGGAGCCCATGTCAGAATCAACAGGAAGAGGAGTTGAGATGGTTTAGTTGGGGTCACAAGGGCCCTGGGGAGGCCCAGTGGTGAAGCAACCAGTTGACAACCAAAAGATCTGTGGTTCAAACCCACCAGCCCCTCTGAAGGAGAAGGCGGTTACAGACGGCTTCCATGAAGATGTACAGGCTTGGAAGTGTTTCTGGGCAGTTCTGCTCTTTTCTAAAGGGATGCTTGGAATCAGAATTGACTCGATGGGAATAGATTTGGTTATTATTATTAATATATTTTAGAGAAAGATCACACTAGGGGGTAAATGGTGGCAGATGTGGTTCTTGATTGCCATCTTTGCCCATAACAAACTCTGAAATTGCCCATCCCAATAGGAGGCAAAACACATGACAGACATACCCCCTTTTAAGTGTTTCTGCTACTAGCTATGTACATCCAAGTGCCACCTTATAAACCCATTTTATGTAAGCATTCAACAAAGATATTTAAGAATGCATTTCAAAAACCCACCTTGATGTATCCAAAATTTAACAGTCACAATTGCATGCACCACGCTTTGTTCCAAGTACCTGAAGATGCACATTAGATGAACCAGTCCATGCCCCCAACATAGGAGAGTAGTTACAAACTCAATTAACAATTAAAACTCATCAGCAGACACTGTCTTTAATAGAGAAAGGCATAGTGTACTAAAGAGACACGGACAAGGAACAATTGACTCTTGCTGAAGGAACTCAAAGTTTTCTCAGAAGAGGTAACATTTGGTTGTGAAAGACAGACAGGCATTTGTTAAGCAAAAAAAAAAATTGGAAAAGGCGTTGTATTCATTCATCAATTCATCAACACACAGGGTCTTTGGGTTGTGCTAGGATCTGTGTAAACTGCTGGGGATAAAAACAAATGCCAAATCAAACATACCCTCCAGAAGATGCAGTCTAGAAGATTAGATGCAGATGAGTAGGGTCCAATAAAGAAAGAAATTTGAAGTGAAACGGGATGGGAGATTGCAACACAAAAGAATTTTACAGAAATTACACTCCTTGATATTCTCCTAAGAGAAATTATGTTTACATAATACATTGTATTAAAATATTCATAACCACATTATTTAAAACAGCCCTAACCTGGACACAATCCAGCTAGCTATCAGCCTAGGAACTGATACTTAAAAAAACAAACAAGCAAATGAGAATTGTCATATGTTCAAAGAATAGATCATTACTGGGCACTACAAAGGAATGAACTGCTAACACACACAAGAGGAGTGTACCTCCAAAACTGAACTGAGTGAAAGAAACAAAACACAAGAAAGCATACACCATGTGAGCCCACGGATTAAAAAGTCTGGAAGATACAAAACCAATCTAGGGTGAAACAGGTGATCAGTAGTATGATTGTGTATGGAGTTATGTAAATGAAATGGAAATCATACAAGGATAGACTGTGGAGGGGTACTAGGATTGATGAGGGATTTCCAGGAGTGACAAGGATAAACATTCATCAAAACTGAGTGAAGCTAAAAATCAGAGCATCTCCCTGCATGTAACTTATTGAAAGTCCCCAATAAATGCAGGTGCCAAAGGATTAGAACTCAAACAACAGCCCCACCCCTTTATGTAATTCACTACTTACCTTTTCCTAAAGTGCTGGCTCTGCACTGACTTTTATCGTGCATCAAGCTAGGCTCTTCCTATGTTCCAATGAACCTCAACCCTAACGTTGGAGGGGTGGTCACCCATATCCACCTAATGTCCTGGCTTCAGATCCTGGAAGAGTGAAGAAGGGAAGTAGAATTTTAGAAGAAATTGTGAACAGAGTTTAGCAAATCAGGGGAACATAACAAGAAAAATAAAAGTGTCACCTCTTCTGTCAACTAGGAGCCAGGGGTCCAGCATTCACTGGCCAGATGCAAAACCATGCCCAGCAGAGTTCCAGGAAGTGATCCTTCTCACCCAACCCCCCTGCACACACACACAGATGGGGACACTGAAGGTGTCTTGCTTCCTGTTTTCAATTAACTATAAATTGAACAAAGTGTCCCATTTCTTGGAGTGAAAGTGTCCCTTTTGACTTTAAAATCTTAACTTTGAATTCCACCTTGACTGGATGAAATCACCTGAACTTGGTTTCCACAAAAGGCATTCCAAAGAGGAGAACATGATTGACTTTCACTGAAATGCCTTGTCTTGTAAGTGCATTAAGTCACGAGTGCCAGGATCAGGTTGATTTTTACATCCAAAAATAACCACTTTGGCCCACAATTCCTAACAATAGCTGGCACAAACCTAGCACACTATAATCCTTGAGAACTAAAGTCTTTGGGTATACCTGTAAGTAGATGAAAAAGTTTCAGAAGAGGAAGTCAATAGCTTCATTTTTAATGTGTTTGTTCAATGCTTAGACTGGTGTTACTGGATTTTATAGACATTTGGAATAAGAATGAAAGCTAGTGTTCTTTGGTCACAGGAACACACTGTGACTTCTCAAATATAGAAACAGATTACTTATTAATTTTTTAGAATAAAAATGAAGCATCTTGATGATTTTAAGACTTTGGTCTCCCTATTTATTATTTACAAATAGTCTTGCAAATGCTGAATTTTGGACCACAATATTCACTATTAAGGGATTCAGCTACCATCCTGTTGATGCTTCTCTGCCAGGTATCAGTAAAAAGATGTCTCTATGAGCCAGTCAGGGTAGAGTATAGCAATGATGAAGCATACAACTTTCCTCTAGTTCTTCAAAGCTTTCTTCCCACCACTCTCATGATCCTAACTCTACCTTACAAATCTGGCTAGACCAGAGGATGTACACAGGTACAGATAGGAACTGAAAACACAGGGAATTCAGGACAGATGATCCCTTCAGGACCAGTGGTGAGAGTGGTGATACCAGGAGGTTGGAAGGAAGGTGGGATAGAAAGGAGGGACCAATTATAAGGATCTACATATAACCTCCTTCCTTGGGTGCAGACAATAGGGAAATGGGTACATGGACACATTGGACATTGTACAATATGAAAAAATAATAATTTCTAAGTTATCAGTGGTTCATGAGGGAGGAGGAGCAGGAAAGAAGGGGAAAAAATGAGAAGCTGATACCAAGAGCTTAAGTGGAAAGCAAATGTTTTAAGAATGGTGAGGGTGGGCTGAGCCCCAGTGGCATAAGTGGTTGAGTGCGGGACTGGGGCCCGCGGATTTGGCAGTTCAAATCCAGCGGCAGCTCTCAGGAGCAGCGCTGGGTAGCTCCCACGACCATCAGAGGGCAGTGATGCCCCCCCCCCCAAGAAAAAAAGAATGGTGAGGACAACAAATGCACAAATGTGCTTGACATTCAATGGATGGATGTATGGATTGTGATAAGAGTTACATGAGCCCCAATAAAAGGATTAAGAAAAAAAAAAAGATGCCTCTAGTTTTGTGACCAGGATTGACCTTAAGTTTTCTTTGTATTCATATCTAAGCAAGCACACAACCCTGAAAGTGTCCATACTGTAGTGGCCGCATGACTATAGCCCTCAGAATCATTGCCTGTCTGGTTCTATGTTGTACATACCTTCAATGTACCCTGTAGCTGATACAACCATTGCGATAGGTACATAATCTCATGTCAACTTGAGGGTATTAAGAGCCAAGGGGTGGAGTTAGCCTGTCAATCAAGTCACAACCTAATGATGCCTCCTTGTGGGCATGGCCTTCTCATGAGAATTCTTAAAACTTCCTTTCTTTCTCGGTCCCCATCTTTCTGTTGACAACACACATGGAAACATGCTGAGGCCTGAGAGAGTCTCTCTTCTCTCTCTCTCTCTCTCTCTCTCTCTCTCTCTCTCTCTATCTATCTATCTATCTATCTATCTATCTATCTATCTCTCCTTCACCTTCCTGTTGAAGAGCCACACTCAGAGAGCTGGAGGAGCTACGTGGAGACCTGCACCAGTGCTTAGATGCTTCCATTGCACCAGCGCTAAAATACTTCCACCAGCATTGGATCCAGAAAACTTTGCACCCATTGGCCTGTGGTCTTCCTGCATTTTGTGTCATTGCATGGCTGCATGAGTCTGAAGAGGAATTTATGAACTAGTATCAGACTTATTAGCTAATATAGAACCTATGGACTTGATCCGGCTTGGACTGGAATGGTTTCATAATATACAATTGCTCTTTGATATAAAGATCTCCCTTACAAGTATATGAGTGAATCTAAACTTTATTCTCTAGTCAACCAGCCTAACACAGCTGTGAACTTAAGACTTGTAATATTGAACCCATTGCTTATGGGTACATTCTGCTTTTTATACCTTCAACACAAAGAATAGGAGTAACACTAACACACCAGCACTACAAAAATTTTGTGACAAGTTAAGCACCATGGGAATTAGCACTCTAAACACTCTCAGTTGCATGTGAAAGTTGCATGTCGAATAAGAAAGTGCAAAGGAGAATCGATTCATCTGAATTTTGATGCTAGAGAAGAATATTGAAAGGACCATGGACCTTTAAAAGTACAAACTGATCCATCTTGGAAGAAATATGGCCCTTGAGGCAAGAATGCTCTGTAGAGGCAAGAATGGTGAGATTTCATTTTGCATACATTGGACATGTTATTAGGAGGGACTAGTCCCTGGAGGAAGACACCATGCTTGGTAAAGTAAAGGGGCAGTGAAAAAAAAAAAAAAGAACACCCTCAAGATGATGAATTGATACCGTGGCTGCAACAATGGACTTAAGCAAAGGAACAAGTGTGAAGATGGTTTAGAATCTGGCTGTGTTTCCTTCTGTTAAGCATAGGATTGCTATGGTGGGAACCAACTCTAAGACCCCTAAGAACTCTCAGGAGGTCATCCAATTCTCTGTGGTTTTATAACCCAGGTAATGTGAATGGGGCTAGAATCACACCTCAATGTTATCAAGAGAGAATGAAAGGGTTTCTTTAATAATTACTTAAGAATCTAAATCTCCAGAGAGAAAGCAGGGCAGAGGGGCGGTGGTGGTGGTGGAGAATCAATATGCTATCTAAATAAAAGTTCAGATAATTTAGAAATTTAGATAATGTAAATTTCCACCAACTTTTGAAACCCCTTCATACACACAAAAAATGTTAGGAATCATAGAATGAAAAGAGATCTTTGGTGTCATTTAGACTAAGCTTCAAACAAATATAATACCTAGGAAGACATGCTATCAGACCAACTGTGATTTCTACTTTTAAGGATACCTAAATTAAACCTGTTTTTCATGGATTGTGAAACTGAGGTATGAAGAGGTGGCAGACATGGCGTCATCAAGTGAGTTAGTAGGAGAGTAAGAACAGGTCTCTGTCACCTTGCTGAGTAGAGCAAAACCTTAAAATATTTCTACTACCCTCTTCCTTTCGGTCTTGGTTTGTTTTTTGGTTTGGTTTGATTTTCCCTTGGTCCCAACTCATTGTGATCCAATAAACCAAAACACTTCTCAGTCCTCTGCCACATCATTCCTAGGTTTGAACCCTTTTCTGCAGCCACTGTGTCAACCCAGCTTATTGAAGGTCTGCCTCTTTCCACTGACCCTCTACTTACCCAAGCCTTGATGAACTTTTCCATGTCAGTCCTCTAAAGTCTTCAAGAAAGATTTATTTCAGCTTCTAAATCTTTCTCCTGCTCATCTTTCTACCTAAATTCTTTAAACTTTTCTTCACTCAGCATGTTTCTACTGCTCCCTTATCCTTCTTTAGCATCCAGTCTCTCTCAGCATGTGGGCGTTCTCTTAATTACAGATAGGGTGTCTTGGTGGCAAGCCTTCATTGACCAAAAGGTTAGCAGTTCAAATTGATTACTTACTTTGTGTGAGAGAGAGAGAGATGCGTGTCATTGTTTCTGCAAAGAGTTTAACCCTTGGAACCCCTCTGCGGTAGTTGTATTCAGTCCCATAGAGTAGCTATGAGTCAAAGTCAACTCAATAGCATTGGATTGGTTGGTTTTATTTTGAGTTCTTTCATTTTGATGGTGTTTATGTGTGTGTGCGTGAATGTGTGTGTGTTTGTGTGCTTAATGGGACCCAGAACTGAACACAAACCCTAGCACACATACACAAAAAAAACATCGGGGTGTGAACACCCTTTGATCTTGACATCTCACCTCCAGATTTTTTTTTTCTAAATTCCAGAGAGAAGAGACAGATGAAAGAGAGGAGTGGTGTTAGTCCAGGTAGACTAGAAAACAAATTCAAAAACTCACATATTTGCCTCTAGATTTGTACCTCAAAATTCCATGGTCTTTTTTTAGCCACCGGGTAACACTGTGGAACTTAAAGTAATAGCTAACATCTATTGGCTACTTATTATGTGTCAGACTTTGTTCCAAGCACCTTACAGGTCTTACCTCGTTCAATTTATACGACAACCCTATGAGGTTAGAATCAACATTAATAGCCTCATTTTATGGATAAGGCAAACAACAACTAGAGATTTAAAGGATATATCAAAGATCATACTGCCAGTAAATAGCAGAGCCAAGATTCTGACCCAGGCAGATGGTTATCAAACCTGCCCTCTTCATTTTTTTGCTACAGCTGTCAATGAAAAATGCTAATTTTTTCCATTGCGATGAAGGGGAATATCTCATAAGTTGTGTGATGGATTGTTTTGCTGTTTGTATCCAGTTTGTAAAAATTGGGCTTCACTGAATAATCTATTGAAAATCTTTTTAAACTTGTATTCTATAGTTCAATATATTAGCTATTTTCTCCCAGGTTGTGTCATCTTCAGATCTAATAATATGCTTTCTACCCATTCATTTAAGTTACTAATTTTAAAAAAAGATGACTAGCTCTAGGTCTAGTGACCTCACAACTAGTTCTGCTGAAAAATTAATCTTTCTGTTTCGTGCTTTGCCAGGTAGGAAGTTACATGAAGATTCAGTGTTCTGTTTCACATCTCTTCCTTTTGTCCAGAAGACTAACACAAATATGCTTAGTAATCAGTCTATAAAAAACCGTATATACAAGAACTGCAGAATTTCACAAACCTTTTCACATAGAAAACTTTTCAAAACCAGAACTACATCTAGTATGGTCTAATTTGTTCTTAGTAAATGCATGCAAAAACCCAAGTCCCCATCATTACAACTCGTGGTCAAGTCCTCAGATGTGATCTGTTTGATTCAACATCTTAGAAATGGTGCCTGCAGTTGCCATTACATTTAATGCTAAATACTAAATGACTAGTATTTGCCTTTTTTTCTATTGTTGAGATTTATTGAATCTACTTATGGCTCTGTCACTCATCCACTCTTCAAACTCCAATAAAAGTGATCAATAGTGACACCTCAGACACATATAAACATTCTTCTAGTATCCTGGGAATTGGTCATCTGAGCATATAAAAACAGGAAAATTTTCATATCATATGATGACATTCAACTGTCTGCTTGGCATCTTCACTTGAACATCTAGAGTTAGGCATTTCTAGTTTAACATGTCTCAAAGAGAGCTTCTAATTGTCACCCCATGCCAAGTCTGTTCCTCCTACAGACTTCCCCATCACAATAAATGACTAAGCCAAAAACATTGGAGGTCATTGATTCATCTCCTTTTTTGCATATTCTATAGGCAATATATTAGTAAATCCTATGGCTTCTGCTTTCCAAATATATTCAAAATACTGCTTCTCAACCCCTCCACTGATACATTCTAACCCAAGCCTTTATCAGTTTGGTTCTCTCTCTCTCTCTCTCTCTCTCCTATTGCCCCATCCCCATCCCCACCTATTTCTCTGCCTTTGAATCAGTTCCAGTTCCAGCCACTTTGCAGGAGAAAGACTGTCCTTTATACTCCCATAAAGAGTTACAGTCCCAATAAAACTGTAATATAATATATATAAATACAAAGAGTTACAGTCTCAGAAACCCACAGAGGGTAACAGTTCTACCTTGTCCTATAGGTCACTATATAAGTTGGCATCAACACAATGGCTGTGCATCTGGGTGGGTTGGTGGGTTGGTCCGTTGGGTGGGTGGGTGGGTGGTTGTTTTTCTACAGTCTTTAGCCAATAATCAAGATAAAGGAACCCTTGCGTCCTTGTGTAGGACAAAGACAGGTGATCGCATGTTGGGCTATGATCTGCCCGTTCCGCCATTGAAAACCACCAGCAGCTCCTCAGGAGAAAGACTGGACTGGCTATTCCTGAAAACTGCTACCGTCTTGGACGCTTGCTGCGAGTCAGCGTTGATGCTCTAGCAGTGAGTTGGCTTGAGAGAATTCATCTCTGAAACACACCTGAGCAGGCCTCACCTGGCCTCTAGGGTCCCTGTGAGTTGGCATCAACTCAATGGCAACGAGCTCAGTTTGGTTTGGGTTTGCTTCATTGTGGGGGAAAAATAAGCTAACAAACACAAGTCAAGAAACTCTGCACTGCAGTTTATGCTTCTGAGCTCCCTATAGTTAAACTAGGTCTCACTGCAGCCATGTTTCCCTTATCCACTCCAGAGAGGATGCCCTCTAGAAACTGCAGCACGACCCCCCTTTTCAGGCTTTCTTTCCAGGGAGCTCGGCTTGACACACTTCCTTTAGGGCAGCCATAATGTTCCCGTTAAAAAAACCATATCATTCATTTACTCAAAACCTTCCACTGGAATAAAAAAGGCAAAGTCTTTCTTCCAGTTTTTATTCAATTGTCATCTTTATAGTGAGACACCCCCTAACTCACTGCCTGCTCTTACGCCAGACATCTCTCACTTTCTGCCACTCACTGCCTGGTCCTTGTCTCCCACCACGAACAAGTAATTTCTCTGAGAGAGAGAGAACATTGCTTTGCACACTCTGTGTCCCAATATCAATCCCAGGTCTGGCAAACATTTCACACTAAAAAGATCTTGGCTGGATTATTTAAGTAGACTATCTTTTGACTCTCTAGGTACACCCATGTAACAACAACTACCTCTCATTTTTCAAACCCTATTATCAATATGTGTTCTATTTGTTCTAGCTTGGGAGCCACCACCTGTAATGGAGACAACAGAAGCAAAATAAAAGTTATGGCTCTTCCCCTGTTATCTGCCAAGGATGCTCCATTTGAAATAATGGATAATATGAGGAAATTGAGAAACAATAGAGTTTTGTAATCCAGAAGGCCTGAATCTGTTTGCTCAAATGGCTCGTAGTCAAGTTGCTAGGCAGAATACTCCAAATATGGAGCACAGTTGCTATCACTAGTGAAAATTAAAGAAATGAAACAGAAAGGAGAGAACTGTTTGCAATGGAGAACATTGATATTTAAAGATATTTAAAACTGATGACAGCCCAATGACTGGTTAATCTTATACAGTGTGGTATATTTCTATTACTCTTAGGAAGGTTTTTGTGTTGAGTTCTTGGCACAAAAATTAAGATAGAGGATTTTTTTAGGTTAGCACTATAAGGTATAAGTAGCACATGGAAATGAAACCAATGCATTTAAACTATCCTTTAATATTGTAGAAAATTGACCTTGTGACAAGGGCACAGGTTAATCCATGAAGGAGTATCATACTTGACTCAGCTCTGCCCATGACTCAAATATCTAGGGAAATTACTCTTTGTCTCCAAGCTAAGACACCTTCCTCCCCTACCCAAGTACCCTTAGGGTTCCCTCATTTTGTCAAAGGGATTAATTCATCAAAAACATGACTTTAGGAAAGCAACATAAAAGGAGTTTGCTTCTGTTGTCTCCATTACAGGTGGTGGCTCCCAAGCTAGAACAAATAGAACACATATTGAGAATGGGGTTTGAAAAACCAGAGATAGTTGTTGTTACATGGGTATTAGAGGAAGGAGTTCGTTGAGGTGGGTGGGCTGTGATTTTCTTCATAATATGAGGGGGTTCCTCTCTGAGTTTCCAAACAGGCCCTGCTGCTTTCAGGTTTGCACCCAGTTTTCTAATCCCTCTGGGATGGACCTGGTCTGTCTTGAAGTATTCTTACTTCAGAAGAGTCCTTCAGAAGTTCACAATTTCCTAGGCGGTCCCTCTGGCACAGCTACCCACCCTCATGGTCAATTACTTTCTCTTTGTTTTCTGTGTTCTCTACCTCCAGACCTGACAGGTGTCCCTAACTAGCCTCTGTTTATTCCCATTCTATCTCTTTCCCTGACTCCCTCCCTCTCTCGACTCTCTCACCAGGTCCCTTGCTTGGTTTTTTCATTGATCTGAGTAGGGTCACCTTTCTCCATGTTGAACTCCTCCTTGTTCCCCCAAGAGAATCATTGCTCAGTTGCCAAAGAAGAACTCTCACTCTCTGACCTTGCTCCAATAGTTCCCTCTATGATCTGCTCTGGTATATTTCCAAGAGCACCGAACATTACAAAATCAAGACCTTGGGTCCAAGGCCAGGGAATCTCACTACGTCATTTTCAGCAAGCTTCCTAAGAGATTTTTGTTTCACACTCAAGTTTAAGAACCACTGCATTCATCCACCTTGCAGGAAAACTCTGTAAATTCCCCACTGAACAGCATTTCTTCTCTCTGCAGAAATCTCCACTACTTCTCTGGACTGAGAAGATCTATCTATTCAGAGCCTCTCAGAGGTCAAGTCATGATATTTTTTTTTAATTCCAGTAATTATGCACTGGAATAGGTTTGTGCAATTCATAGGTTTTCTAAAATATAAGATTCATAATACCCACAGCTATGAGTAATATAATATGGCCATAGAAGTCTAAAGCTGTGTCCAAGTAATTTTTTTCTTAATTGCGTTCTTTTAAATAACTATAGGTGGTGCCCTACTTGGAAATAGCATCCAAAGTCTAAATCTGAAGCTGTTCTGGCATGTAAGTCCTAGATACTTCTAATGTCCTCTGACACTCTCCTTGTCCCTTATCATTTCCAAAGTGGCAAAAGCCTCCTTCAAGGAACTCTCCCCTATACTCTTTGTATAGGGAGAGAAATAAGGTTTGCTCTCCTGGATGGGGGATGCAGTCAAATGGATGAAGAATTAAGAGTAACTGGACTAACTGGAAGGTTACGTGGGTGGGTGGGGGACAGGACCAAAAAGAGCGGATTCCCAACCGAGGCTTTTGCTCAAAGTAAACCCTCTGAAGCACTGACCCAGCCTCTAAAGAGAGAACTGGAACTCAGATCAGCCTGAGCCTGTTCCATCTGCTGCAGGTGAAGCAGCCCCTGTGCTGTCCTGTTCTCTACCCTACCCCAAGTGTCTAGTCCAGTCTTCCAGCTTGGTCTCTGCTGTGCCACATTAAGGGAAGATGTGACTCCTCATTCGGGTCAAAGTGACACTGCTGGCATAACACGAATCCTGGAGAGACCCTGGATCCCAGGGACATGAGTCCCTCCACACAAGTCCACAAACCACCGTGGCGGGTTGGGGTGGAGTTCCCAAAAGGGGGCTGGTGGGATTCATGATAGTGACCTAAGTTTAAATTTTCCTCTGCTTTTCAAAAGAAATTATAAGCTTTTGCAGTCAGTGTTACTCACTTCCATTGTATGGAATAAAGGAGTGCCCTATAGAAAGAGTCTCGACTTCTGCCTCCAGGCTTTCTGCGTGAGTCCCACTTAAAGCACTGGAAAATCAGGATTGAAATCTATGATCCTCGGTAGACACTCAGACTTGGAATGGCTCTGTTCTTCCCTGTTCTCCCGAGGGAAAAATAAAATCCCTTTCCGTATCGAAGGCTTTCTGCTTTCTTGCCATCGCTCCAGAGTAAAGCAACATCTCCTTAGCGACTTATGCCCAGGGAAAAAGAGGAGCAAGCCACGAGCTGCAGGCTTGTCTGTGAGGAGTTGGAGGGGGGAGGGTCTCCACACGTGCTCCTTCCCCTCCCAAACAGATACCCCAGCATTACAGTCAGTCCCCAACCACGTGGATTTATTTAGCTGCTGTGTTATCATCGCCATTAAAACCCAAGTCAGAGACAATTTTCTGCTTTTATTTATAACCTGGAGGGATTGTTTTTGAGTTAAGACTTTAAGAATTCATATCTATCAGAAAAGAACAGCTTGTGTAATGAACTTCCTGTTTTCATCATATTTGGACACTGGGCCTCCTTGTTGCCTGTTATTATTACCCAGTTAATATGAACTGCCTGGCGTTTATTTTTAGTTCCGTTGACTCTATTGTAAGGACTGCATAACGGCTTTCAAAATGGGAAAATGTAATTATGGGATCCAACACTAAGTTAAGGATATTCTTAGGTCCTTTCACAAGGCGATGGCTTTAAAGAAGAAAATAGATCGTGTTAAACAGCTAAAGAAGACACAGTGGTTTGATCCACAATCGTCCATTGATCCCTTTTCAAACTTACCACTTCTTTCACAGGATCAGGTCTCCTAGACGTTTGAGTGGCCTGAGCCTATCAATCTATGTCCATGTTCAGAATTGGTGAGAGAGGCTGAGGAGCGAGAAGGAAAATGGCAGGAAGCGTGTCAGCACCATTCTACTTGCACACAAGCACCCGGGGCAACTGTTGTTCGCGAGGGAGAGGAGTCCGTTTTCAGTGGGCAGTGGTGGTCTGTTTTCTCACATTTACTGTGCTTTGAGTGAGACATTCACAGAGGCCACAGCCTCCATAGCGACATCCTTTGTGTCTTCACTCACTCATCTATTCATTGATTCAACACACAGGTACTGAACGCCCAAAACATGAGCTGTTCCTCTCCCTAATTACATGGAATCTGGGGTTTGCCACCATGCTACACGTTAGAACGGGGTATTAAAATAATGTTCAATGAGCTTCTCTTACTCAACTTTGAGTCCCTTAAAGCAAACATCCTTCACTGAACCTCTCGGAGTGTCAAGTCCATAATATCTATTCAGTAAAACCTGGGTGGATGGAGTCTGGTTATTCACTTATTTTTTTAAACACTTTTCATGACTGGGAACACGTTCTCCCTCTGTGAGTCTACTCATTGTTTGTGAAGTCTGTGGATTCTATACACCTGAATTCATGTGATTCTTCCACTGTTGGAAGTATTATCTGAAAACTAATGAAGTCACTCTCTTTAGATGTTGTTTAATTCTCTTAACTCACAGCTATCGAATCCATTCTGACACACAGCCACCATACAGAGCTGAGCCCAACTGATGCTTTGGGTTTCCCAGATTATAAATCTTTACAGGAACAAAAAGTCTCATCTCTCTCGGACAGAGCAGCTATAAAGTTTGAACTGCTTACCTTGTTCCGAGAAGTCCAATGCATAATCCACTAGGCCATCAGGGCTATTTTGAGTCTTCTAAGGCACTACTATGATATTATCCAGGCAAAGATGCTAATGTCTATTCCAATACTACAATAGTTGAAAGGTCAGGTGGACGATATGCACAAGCAGGATCAGCCAAGGGCAAAGGGGTGATGTAGTTTCCCCTTCTTCTCCTCACCTAACAACCCTCTTCCTCCTCTACATCCTCAGGGTTTTAATGGTGAAGCCAATCGTCTTCATTCAATCACAATCAGGAGTTAGACTGTGTATGCATTTCCCATGGCAGGAGTGGGCATTGGGGAGAAGGATACCTTGAAAGTAGAACTGTTCAACCATAAGGTATTTTTCTGAGTACTTGTTACATTTAAAATCTTGAGCCAAGTGTTTTAGGGAATTCAAAGAGAATAAAACATTTCACAATCCTCAAAAGGTCTATAGTCTAATGTAGGAAGAAGTCATGAACTCTCTAGACACAAAGCAAGAAGCAGTGGTCCTGATGGTGTACTGGCATATGGAATTCTACAGTGCCTGGGAAAAACACACAGAACAAAAAAAGAATGGACCTTCAAGCTCTTTTAGGCCTGTGGGTTTTGACACAGCAACTTGGGGGTCAAATGACCGTTTCACAGGGATCACCTGATCCATAACAGTAGCAAAATTACAGTGATGAAGTAGCCACAAAGATAATTTTATGATTGGTGGGGGCAGCCACCAACATGAGGAACTGAATGAAAGGGATGCAGCATTAGAAAGGTTGAAAACCACTATGCCAGGGTTCCTCCCATTCTACTCTACAGAATCCTTGGCAATTCTCCAGTAAAATTCTTTCAGCAAGTGTACTGCAGAAGCGAATACATCCTGCTATAGAAAAGTATGAACATTGTACTGGTAAAAAAAAGGGAGTGTTACTTTGACCTGAAACCTGGTTTCCTGTGATTTCTAGCCATCCCAATGAAACAGTAAAAATGATATTCACTTCACCCCCTTTTCAATGGTTCATCCAATATTAGGAGACAAATCTACTCTGGAATTTTTCTTCTTCATGCTGAGCATGTCCAAGTTCCTCAGGGGACTGCTTATCCAACACGATGTCACGCCCACTCCATCTTAGTCATCCTCTTTGGAATATATTTAATTTGCCATTTTTCTCTTAAGATGTGATAACTCAAAAATTAATGTTTGTGCTTAAAAATTGTGTGGTAGTTACATAATCTGGTGTCAATTTGGGACTTGAGAGGATTAAGAGTGAAGGGGTGGAGTCTAGCTTGTCAATCAGTCATAGCCAGTGAGACCTCTGTGTTGGCATGGCCTTTTCCTCAGAATTCTGGAAACGCCTGTATTTCTTCCTTGGAAGCGGGAAACATTTCTTTCTCTCTGCTTACTCCCTGAGAGACACTCTACTAACAAGTCACAGGGTGCTACGCCCTGGGAGTAGAGAAGACACATGGACCGACCCTGATGCAACCAGACCTCTGGAGCTGGAGAAGCCACGTAGAGACCCCTGCCAGCGCTGAGATGCTTACAACATCACTGGATCCAAAGACTTCCAACTGGCTGGCCTGTGATCCTCCTAAATTTGGCATCATTGCATGTGTTTCATGAGTCTGCAGAGGACTCTATAGATTGGTATCAGATATATGGGTTAATATTGGACTGATACACTTGATCTGGACTGGGTTGGGATGTTTTCTCAATATTCAATTGCTCTTGTATGGAAGCCTCTTTCTTAGATACACAAATGTCTATGAATCTGTTTTTCTGGTCTACCCAGACTAACACAAACTGTTTTCTGGATATCAAATTATATCAAATAGCTAAGATTTAATCCATCCGAAACCAAACTCTCACTCTGTTTCCACAGTCTTGCTAGTTGGGAAATAGCAACTCCATTCTCTGCTTTCTTTGAAACGCTTTCTCAGACGAGAACCTCCCTTTCATAATTCCTATCATTTCAGCAATACTATTGGCCCAATCATCAAAATATATCCAGAATGCAACCTCTTGTCCTGATACCCACCCTAATCCAAACCACTATGGTCTCCAGTTTAGATTATGAAAACAGACGCCTAGCAAGGTTTCCTGAGTCTGCCTTCACCCACTGCATAAAATATTAGTAGTAGTCATGTTTTTTTTGTTGTTTGATTTGGTTTGGTATTTTATGTATAAGAAAGAACTTGATTTTCAAGGAGTAATTATAAATCAAGAAAGCATCTCAGCCCAGTGCAGCCCAAGTCCATAAGTCCAATACTAGTCCATAAGTCCAATACTAGTCCATAAGTCCCTCTTCAGACTTGCACAGCCACGTGCAATGATGAAGAATGCCAGATGAACACAGGCCGGCGGGTGCAACGTCGTGGGAATCCAAGGTCAGTGGAAAACATGGCAGGGCTCTAGTAGCTCTCCTGGTGGACAGACAGCAGGAAGGTGAAGGTAGGGAGAGCAAGAATCATGTTTGTTAACACAAATGTCAGATCCTATTACTTCTGTGTTCAAAACCCTCTGGTTGTTCCCTATTGGATTGTTAAAGCCCATTAAACTGGCTTATGTGATCTGTTTCCGTACTCTTGAGACAGCTGTGGGCTCCCATACGCTGTTCCAAGCGAGGCCTGCCAGTGGTTTAGGATCCACTTCTCGCTGCTTTGAAACTTGTCCTAGAAAGACTCTCATTGCTAGTTCTCTCCTCCCAAAGTCTGTTCTGCTGTTACCTGGTCACCTTTTTAAAAAAACAGCAGGGTCAATAGCCTTAGAGTTATGGCATGGGGGAGGGAGGCTGAGGACAAATGGGAAGCTAATAACAAAGAATACAAGAATGAAGAAAATGTTCCAAATTCATTGTGGTGATGATTGCACAATTCTCTCAAATGTGTCTAAACCATTGAATAGTATGATATGTGAATTATAGGTCAATAAAACTTTTTTTAAATTTTGAAAGAATCTACTCCACCCCCCCAGAGCTCCCTATCTCCTTCCTACCTAATTGCTTTTCCTCCATATCACTTAATACTAATTGTCCCACTGAAGTTTTAAAAACATATTTATTGACTTCCTACTAAACCGTAAAGACAGGCCATTTTTCCTCTTCTCTTAACTGACATACTTCTCCATATCTCAAACCATCCCTGGAACACATGAGATTCGCATGTTGAATGACTGAGTGAAAGAGTGTTTCTACTGAGTCATGTCATATGACCAAATAAGCAAGGGAAGCACAGACAAACTTGTGTTTACTTACCAATCTGCAGAGAAGAGTTTCACTTTTCTTTATCCCACCAAAGACTATGCTTCTAGAGGTGGCTGGCATCAGTCTCTCTCCCAAGCCCATAGTGCCTTGCTAGCAAGTCAAAGTAATATTTTGAAATTTACAAACCCTTCCAGAATACTCAGTAAGCAACAATTTCACAACAGATTAACAAATAAACACAAATAAACCCTACTGGGTAATTCATTCTGCCAACTAAATACATTGGTGCTAGAACTACAAATTGTCTGAATTTTTCCCTCCACCTAACAAAGTACCATTGTCTTATTCTTTGCATTTTACTAATTTCTTCTTAGGATGTAGGCAAAGGTACTGACTTAATTCAATTATGAACCTTATGTCATGATTTTCTTAAATAGTGGAGCTGTAGATGATGCTGTAATAAAATGGATCTCTTTCAAGGCTTAAAAACAATCTATGAAGAACATTCTTATCTAATTTTGAATTTTAATGAATAGTTATAACGATGACTAATTAATTTGGATATTTATAGAAAATGAAATGCATTTCTTCCTTTATGAAATTTGAGTACTTCAGGAACAACAAATTCTTGGAGGAAAAAAAAATTCTACTAAGATCATTACAATTGAAAGAGTTTTACCTGCCTCACCCTAACAACAAATAAATGGGCATCAAATGATATCTTCCCCTTTACCGCCACCTCTGCTAGCTGAACATTTTGATTCCTCTGCTATGTGAGAAACTGTCAGGACAAGAGTGGGCTGTTGTTGTTCTTGCTGCTGCTCTTGCTGTCGTCGATGGGTGCTTTCTAGTTGTTCCCAACTCATATGCACACCATACACAACAGAACAAAATGCTGCCTGGTCCTATGTAGCCATCATCATATGTTGGAGTCAATCTGTGTGGTCACTGTATTGATCCAATTCATGGAATATCATCCTTTTCTCACTGATCTCCTTTCTCAAGTATATTGTCCTTTTCAATACAATACCTATAATTCACATAGCATACTATTCAATGATTTAGACACATTTGAGAGAATTGTGCAATCATCACCACAATGAATTTGGAACATTTTCTTCATTCTTGTATTCTTGTATTCAATTCTTGTATTCCTTGTCCTCTTTGGTAACATACGCAACATACTTGAGGTGAAGGCTGATCATACTCCCTTGAAGGCACATTTCAGCTATACTTCTTCCAAGAAGAGGTGTGTTCATTCATCTGCTAGTTCAACATTTCCATCAGCACAATATTTAAATCTTCTCCAGTCATCCTTATTCACTGTCCATTTTCCCCACACATTTGCATCAAATGACAATAGTGTGACTTGTATCAGGAGCACCTTCATGCTCAAAGTCACAACTT
Source organism: Nesogale talazaci (assembly GCA_004026705.1). Lineage (NCBI taxonomy): Eukaryota > Metazoa > Chordata > Mammalia > Afrosoricida > Tenrecidae > Nesogale > Nesogale talazaci. The sequence continues at coordinate 36,053 of PVJH01004111.1, read as the reverse complement.
TATTAAGAGGTCTAGGTTAGTTTGGGTAGATGAGAGAAACAAATTTATAGACACACATATGGATATAAGGAAAAGGTTTAAATACAAGAGTAATGGAACATTGAGAAAGCATCCCAATCCAGTCCAGTCCAGTCCAAGGTCACAAGTCTGATATTAGCCCATATGTCCAATACCAGTCTATAAAGTCTCCTTCCAATTTCAAAGGACATGCAATGACACCAGGACAATCACAGGCCAGTGGGTGCAGAGTCTTGTCTCATTACTGGCAGGTGCCTCCATGTGACTTCTCCAGCCCCAGAGGTTTGGTTCCATCAGAGCAAACCCATCTGGCCTCTCCTTTGGCTCCTCCATTCTCCAGGAATGAGGATCAATCAGCATGCTGTTATCTCATCTTGTCAGTAGTTTGTCTCTCAGAGACTCAGTCAAATCTCTCTACTCCAAAATGAGAAATACGGTGAGACTGCCCAGAAATCTCAGGAGAAAACCATGCCCACACAGAGGTCTCATTGGCTATCTCCAGATTGACAGGCTAGACTCCACCCCTAGACTCCCAATCATGAAATTGACACGAGTACATGACCGCCACAATGTCTTTTGCAGCTGGTTTGCCCGTTACTGAGCCATTGGTATTCTACCAATTCCTTTAGTCTTGTTTTTTTCACTAGTACTTAGACTTCTTCCTTCAATACCATCAGATCTTGATCATATTCCACCTTTTGAAATGATTGGATGTCAACCAATTTTGAGTTGGGGTGGGGCGAGGAACCCAGTGATTGTGTGTTTTCTTCATCTTCATTTCATGCTGTCTATAAAATGAAGCATACATTTCCTGGTAGCTAAGACAAAAGGAAGCAATGGTTTCCAACCTGTGTAACAAGCAGAAGAAAGTTAATGTCCAAAATCCAGAAGGAATTCCCATGCACTTTAAAAAAAATAATAGCTTGTAGGTAGCATAAAGGGCAATGTGGCATATTATGTGTGATGTCATTTGCAAAATAAGTGAAAACATTGCTCAAATGGACCATTCTGACATTGATTCTCAGAAAGACTCAGAGAAGACCATTATATTTTGAACTCCATGAGAAAACACTTCTCTCAGGAATAGAGGTAATCTGACCTCATGATATTGCTTCCTGATACTGTAACCAAGTCAAGCAACAGAAAAGAGTCCCTGGAAGAGGACTGCAGAGACCATCTGTCCATTAAATTATCTCTCTTCAGGAGTATTTGTTTTGGATGAGCCTTTGGCACTTGTGTAGCTACAAGTCCTTCAGGACTAGATTCTCTTGATAAGTGTCTGAAGTGTCAGGGGTCTGTGCTTTTGATTAACCAGATACTTGAAACACCAGATGTGCAGAAAGGGAGGCTGACACTCTGTCGTCAAATTTTAAGAACCTGACTTGTATTCCTGCCATTGCATTTCTGCACCAAGATAAGCTGTAGGTGTTCCTACAGGTGAATCCAGTGCTGTTCTCAAAATAGAGTGTGTATCCACTCACCCCCTAGACAGGCGTTCCTCCCAGGACCCCGAGCTTTCACCATGTTGCAGAAAATGATTGGGCCCCAGACTTTTTCTTAGAGTGCTAACAGCTGGTCAACCATTTCAATGCTTTTGAAACAGGAAGTAAAAAACAGCAAAACGAAACACCTTCACTGTGCCCCCAGTCGGCACAAGTGAGCTGGAAAGAAAGCTAGAGAGAGTCCCTTTGAACCAGAGGGGTTGACTTGTTGGTGAAGCTTCTCTGATACAATCCGTTTCAAGGCTGGAAAGCAGCTGCCAAAAGCAACAATTTTAGCTCTGATCGAGTTGAGCTGCTCTTTCTAAAAATAATTAGTCAGCAGGTTCAGCTGTTTCTTTTATAGTATTGTTTATTACAAAACATTGACAAAAACACTGACAAAACTCAAAATAAAAGGAAGAAAAATCCACCCAAAATTCTGCCATCCAACAAACCAAACTGTTTACTTTTTTTTTTCCATGCTCCCTTTCGGTCCCTGTCCATATGCAGACAGAATTTTTATACTTGTCATCAAAGCACAGATTACAATCTTGTAGTTAGGTCTGTTAAATTAGCGTCATTGAAGCATGTTCCCAGTTGACTCCATCTTCTTCATCTCCACGAGAAGAACCACTCCACCCAGCTCTCTCTTCTGTCACTGCCCTGGGATCCTCAGTGGGTGGGGGGGCGGCGGTGGGGGAGCTGGGAGAGAAGAACCAGCCACAGAATTGAGGGAAAGGGCTATTCTCAAACTCCGTTTAAGGACTCGCCTCTCTAGGATGCAACTTGCATGGAAAGTGTTTATCTTGACCTTTTGTGCCCTGGCTGGAAGGCTTTGTGACTAGTCGCATTTGCCGCCAGGCATGGTTTTGTTATCTTAAGAAAGATAGTTTCTTTCTACCTTGCAGGTAGTTTCTCTCTACCTTGTTCGTTTTGAAGACCTGTTTCGTATTTAGGCCGAAGACAAGGCAGCTTTCCCTCCATCTGCTACCAAGAATTTATGTAATGTGGAATTTTTAAGGCACCGATCCTTGAAGCCCTAGGAATGGGAAGCGGTAGACTCAGCTGTCCAATTAGTGGGTACCCGGATGCATGCTCACTCGCTGCGATTGAGTCAATTCTGACTCAGAGGGTCCCCATAGGACAAGCGAGGACTGCCCTTGTGGATTTCCAAGACTGCAACCCTTTAGACGAGTCGAAAGCCCTGACTTTCTCTTGCTGAGAAGCTGGTGGTTTTAAACTGCTGACCTTGCGCTTAGCAGCCCAGCACATAAGCACGATGGCACCGGGGCTCTTGGATGCGTCCTGGTACAGTGGCATTTGTACCTCCTCGGTCTGTGACTCTCACATCAGATTGCACATCAGACACAGCTGGATGGCTGTGAAAAAACACCAGTGCCAGGGACTTACCTTGGACCTCGTGGAGTCAAATCCCTAGGGCTTGTCTATCTACAGACTGGTGTTAGGGAGCATCGGATGACACAAACCATTAAAAGTCTCTCTCTCTCTTTGAAAGGAAGAAGAGTCCAAGACTGAGATGCAAGAGCGGAAGTCAAAGCCAGTGGTACGGCCACAAGTCAAGGACGGTGAACAGCTGGAAAAGGCAAGCAAAGAGATTTTCCTCTAGACCTTCCAAAAGGAACATAGATTTCCCTTCCAACACCCCGATTTTTGCCTGTTACATCAGTTTTAGGTTTCTGAGCCAGAAGTGTAAGATAAAAAACTTGTGGTATCTTTTTAAGTCTTTCTTGGTAATTGCTCTGATTATCATGGGTTGTGTATTTTTATGGCGATAGAAAAGAGTAAAAGATGGTAGAGAAGGGCTGGTACTAGGGATGAAAGACCTAATCTCGATGATCTTTGCTGAACTCTTTCTTTGAGCTACTCAGGCAAGAACTGAGAGTCTCCTGCTCCGATAATACTGGAAAGTGTTATCAAGTCAACTGGATCCTGTGTTCCTGGGAGGCAATGTTCCCTCAATCTTCCATGTGTTACCCTGGAACACCAAGAGGCCATGGCCACACTAGGGGGTGTCTCGTACTGATAATGATGGGACAATGTTGTTATTGTTGTTGTTGTTGCTAAGTGTCATTGAGTCTTCTCCTACCCATAGAAGCCCTATGCACAACACGGCATGGTCCTGTGCCATCCTCTCCATTGTTCCTATGTCTGAGCCCATTGATGCAGTCACTGTGTCAATCCCTATCTTCTTTTGTGCTGCCCTTTCACTTTATCACACATGATGTCCTTCTGCAGGCGCCGGTCTCTCCTGACAATATGTCCAGAGTATGAAAGACACAATCTGGCCATCCTTACCTCTATAGAGTACTCTGACTTTACTTCTTCCATCCCTGATGGGTTTGTCCTTTCAGCAGTCTATGGTTCTTCAAATCTCCTGCTCCAGAACCACAATGCACATGTGTCAATTCTTCTTCAGTCTTCCTTATTCAATGTCCAACTTTCACATGCATATGATACAACGGAGAATACCATTACTCAGGTGAGGTGCCCTTTCATCCTCAAAGGTACCTCCTTGTTCTATGATACCCTAAAGAGGTCTGTGAAACATAGTTACCTAAAGCAGTACTTCTTTGGAACTCTTGACTGCTGCTTCCATGAGCATGGATTGTGGATTCAAGCAAGACAGACATCCTTGATAACTTCAACCTTTTCTCCATTTGTCATAATGTGACCCATTGGTCCAGTCGTGAAGATTTGGGTCTTATTTAAATTCACGTGCAATCCATACTGATGGCTCCTGATGATCTTCGTCCATGCTTCAACTCCTCCTCACTTTCAACAAGCAAATTTGTGTTGTTGGCATACTGCAGATTGTTAACAAGTCTTCCTCCAATCCTGATGCCACCTGATTCTTCATTTAATCCAGTTTCTCTGATGATTTCCTCAGCATACAGATTGAACAAGTGTGTAATCCCCAAACAAGTTTGATCATTTCCTTCCCTCCATTTCCTTTCCCATTGTGAAAGGTAGCAGGTTCCTTTGGGGAATGCTAGAAGAAAAACTAACAGTATAACCTATCGGTGATGTAGCAGGGTCCTCCCTCCAAAGAACCTGGCCTTCCCTTCATTCAAGAGGTTATGGGTCTCTAAACTGGCTACGGTCTGGGAATTGATTGAGTGATCATGATTGTCTATCCTGCTACTCATCTGGATCTAGCATTCTTCAGCCTGTAGAGAACATGTAAATATTTAGTAGATTTCCCGTGAGTTTTACTCTTAGCAACACTGTGACCAATTAGCCAATGCCATAAGTACACACAAGAGGTTGCTTTGATTACTATGGAAGACTTGCTGTCTATTATAACTGCGTCCACTCTTTCTCTGTTGATTCAGTACTAACGCCTGCCCTCTACCGCCATGGAGCCCAATCAGCAAATGTCTGAGTTCGCTTACGGCAGTATCCACTATAAAATGGAAATTACAGACGTCTTCAGAGATGCTGGGGTCCATTTCACGAACTTTTTCTTTATGGTTTTGGTGAAGGGTATGTCCTCAGGACACCCCCTTTGGGGGTTTATGGGAATATCCTGATAGATCCATTCCAACATACCAATTTCCCTAAGCTTTTGGATATCTTCTGCACTGTGCCAAGGTAGGACGGGTACCCCAAGTTGGTCTAATCTATGCCATCTGACAGTCCATGCTTCAGTGAACCAACCAAATAAAGAATTAGATGCTCTCTCTTTGAGACGTTGAAAGAAGAATCTGTGCTTAGAGGTCCGATGTCCAAAAACTTAGACTGGTATAATATAACATTTCTTGCACCAGTATCCTACACCCTCAGCAATCATTCCCAGGCTTCTGCTTGTACATATCAGAAAATTCAAGCAGATCTTTGTGAGGATAGCCTGCTTCTTGCTGAGTCATCATCCCAATCTTACCTTTAAGAGATTTCTGAGCCTTAAGTTTAGTTACAAGTCTAGAGGAAACAATGGGTGGTAAGAGTGTTTCCTCAGTGCGCTCAGCAATATCTTGTAAGGCTTCCTCAGGCAATGCCACAGATGCAGCCCTACCTGGCATTTCAGCTTTAACAAGTTGGTTAATCTGCTCAGGTGTGGGTTGTTTTATTGATAGTGGATTAATTCCCTCAGCTGGGAAGATCAATTGATTGGAGTGGCTGAATCATCTCTAGGGGCGCAATATCCTCCTCTTCTGGATCATCAGGCCATATGTTCCCATCCCACATTTCAGGGTTCCAACTTTTTCCTACCAATGCCCTTACTTTAGTATCAGACACTGCTCTAGATCTGAGTTTAGCTGACATTGTAATTCAGCCACTCACATGAGAAGACTCTGGACCTGGTTCTCAGCAATGTCAACTCTTTCACTAGAAGAGAGCAAGCTCTCCTTTGTAGCACAGGTGGAAGGTTTGGGGTATGTTTTTCAGCACTTGAGGCGAGGTTCTGAGGCCATCCCTTGCCTTAATCACACTTTCCATTTTATGGAGGACCAGCCAACCAGCTTCCCCATATTTGTTACCCTGGCAAAACTGCTGAAAACAATCACCCAGAGCCTCTCCTTTAATCAGATTCCATCTATTGGTGGTAATACTAGTTTTGCTACTTCGTACCATGGATTAATGAGAGTGGCAGACTTATCCATGCCTTTAGGAGTAGAAATAGTATTGTCAGTGCTATTAAGACTAATGAGACTGGAAAGCCAATTTAAGAAGTCCATACTTATGATTTTATTTCTCTAGAAGCACTCCTGGTACCAATTATGTTAGACAGGGTTCTCTAGAGAAACAAAACCAGGACATTTATGGTTTTATATATATTTATATAGATAGATAGATAGATAGATAACAAGAAATAAACAATCTGTAGAACACTACAAATGCCTCAGTCAAACTCACTTCCATGACACAGCTAATACACTGGCAGTCCTTCACGTATTAAAGGCCTCCAGATAGTCCTCTGTAGAGCAATTCAGGCTGTCTGGCCACAGGCAGCAAACAGCAAGTAAGGTCAGCAACAGTCAGCAGGATGACAGATTCCAACAGTCCCCAGCTAAAACAATGTATACACCAGCAGTGTGGTGAAGCAGGTTGTGTTAGTCTGGGTAGACTAGAAAAACAAATTTCATAGATACACATATAGATATAAGGGTACAGTTTATAAACAAGAGGAATAGGATATTAAAAAAGCACCCCAACCCAGTCCAGTCCAAAATCATAAGTCTGGTATTAGCCCATATGCCTGATATCAGTCTACAAAGTCTCCTTCCAACTCACGAAGTCACAGGCCAGTTGGTTCAGAGTCCCGGTGCTGGCATGGTGTCTCCCCATGGCTCCCCGCTTCCAGGGCTCAGGGTTCCATCAACAGCATCCAGTGGTGGTAGAAGCAACTCAGCATTGGCAGGGATCTCCACATGGCTTCTCCAGCTTCAGAGATCTGGTTCCATCAGGAAAAGGCTGTGTGGCTTCTCTTCTGGTTCCTTCAGCTCCTCAGACACTGCCATCTCGTCTTCTCCATAGTTCATCATCTCTGAGACTAACTCTCAACAACTGGGGGGATAGCATCTCATCTCCATCAGGGAAATATCACAAGATTTCCCAGAAGACTCAGGAGAAAGGCATGCCCACACAGAGGCCTTATTGGCTACTCAATGTCTATCTCCAGATTAACAGAGTAGACTCCACCCCTACATCTCAATCATGAAATTAACATAAGCAAGTGACCGCCACACAGGTCTTGAAGGAACCTCAAACTATAGCAACACAGTCCATGGTTAGGTATTCCACAGGTAGTGCGCTTGCAAATTGAGGCAGAGAACAAGCTAATATGGCTGCACACTGGGTCAAACATCAAAAAGCAAAAGACAAGAAAGGCAAGACTCACAGAGGCATTTATCTCTCTGTTCTTAAATTAACCCCCAGATTGGCACAATAAACCTACCTATCACAACAAGTATGATGGGAGGATACAACTCTGACACTCTCCTTTCCTGATTTCAATCTCTGCATTATTCCTTGTTCTTTTCATACAGATGCCTCTTGTTCAATGTACAAGTTCCAAGCAAGCACAATGAAGTGTTCTGAAATTCCCATTCTTCTCAAGGTTATCCATAGTTTATATGATACACAGTCAAATATGGATAGTCAAGGAAACACAGGTAAACATCTCTCTGGTATTCTCTGCTTTGAACCAAGATCCAATCTGGCATGAGTAATGATATTCTGTGTTCCATGTCCTCTTTTGAATCCAGCCTGAATTTCTGGTAGTGCCCTGTCAATGTACTGCTGCAACCATTGTTGAATGATCTTAAGCAAAATTTGGCTTGTAGGTCATATCAATGATATCATTCTATAATTTGAGCATTCTATTATATGAAGGTAACCTTTCCTTGGAATGGACACAAATATGGGTCTTTTATAGTCCCTTGGCCAAGACACTGTCTTCCAAATTTCCTGACATAGATGAATGAGAGTTTCCAGTATTTCTTCAGTTATATTTCCATGGGCATTCTGTCAACTCAAGGAACCTTGTTTTTAGCTGATGCATTCAGTGCAGCTTGAACTTCTTCCTTCAGTGCCCTTGGTTCTTATTCATATGCTGCTCCTGAAATGGTGAAATGTTGACTAATTGGGGCAATAGTATCTAAATATTTTGTGCTGTTATAATTGCTTTGACTCTGGGAATCTTTTCCTTTGAATGCTATTATCTGTATTGTTTGAATTGTCACAAGCATGAATTCATGGACTAATTACATGATTTCTTTTAATGTAAAAAAAAAAAGGTTAACTCATTGTATGACCTTCCAAAGAGATGAATTCATCCATTAAGCAAATGTGGGCCAATCAGTGGACTTTGACCAATCAGTTCACTAGCCTTTCCTCTTTAAGAGTAAGAATGAAAGTGAACAAAAGAACAGCATTATTCTTCCTTTCCTACATTTTCCCTTTCTACTAAAGACATTTCAGAAAGAGATCGCAGCAAAGGTATGGAGGTAGAGAAAAATCAGAAAAGAGTTAAGGAATGACAAGAGTTGCTATTTCTGAGAGCTCATCAATTGAGGATGATTTACTCCTTAGGAGCATTTGGAAATGCTTAGAAAAGTACCAAACCATCTAGCTTCATATACATGAGAAAGCTGAACCGGGAAGACAAAAGAAATGGGCCATTTGAATTATGGCGCTGATGAAGAATATTGAAACTACCACGGCCTGCCAACAGAGCAAACAAATCTGTCTTGAAGTCCAGGTAGAAATATCCTTTAGAAAGTGAGAGTGAAAAAAGTAAAAAGAAAGTGAGAGTGGCTAGTTTTTGTCTCCTGGACTTTGGACATATACTTTGTCTCATGTATTTTTTGGACCAGTCCCTACAGAAGGACACCAAGCTTGGTAAAAGAGAGGATCACCAAAAAGAGGAAGACCCTCAAGGAGATGGAGATGGTGGAAATAATAACATTGTTCCAATGTTGGAACAATCTCATGGGACGATGCAGTGTTATGAAGGCAACCATCAACAGGAGCATTATTTTCTGTAATCTAAGAATATTATATAGAGTGTTAAGGGTCAAAATAGTTTTCAAAAAAATCTAAAATGCACTAGAAACCCCACACAATAAAGCATGATTGGACCCCAGAGACCAGTAACGCTGAGGTGGAGAAACGCTGCTCCAGGGTGAAGTCTGAGGAGATGAGCGGGAGGCAGGTAATAAAATTGAGAAGCTGTAAAAGTCACTTCCTGGAAGTCTTTGGGCTTCATGCCAAGGAGCTTAGAGTCTTTGGGTTATGGAGAGCTCCTAAAAATATTCCAGGATGTCCTGACCAAAGCAGAGAAGCCCTCAAGATGGTGTAAGAAAGGCCCCGAGAGAAATGTGAGTGCCTGGACGAGAGTAGTGCCGAAAGAAAAGGAAGGGAAAGAACACAGTTGACACACATTAAGGATGGAGAAGTCGTGGAAATTGACTGGGTATAGGAGACAAAGAAGATTCCAGGAGAACTCCTGGGTTTCACTCAGATTATCAGATGTGAGTTGTTGCTGTTGTCGTTGCTGTAGATAGTCACCTTCAAATTAGCTCCAATTCACGGAGATCCACATAGAATAACAGGTAATGCTACCAGGTCCTGTGCCTTCAGGATGGGCTCAAATCCCTTGTTTCAGGCACTGTGTAACTGGAGGGCTTCCAGCCTCCGGTCTTATCTTTAAGCACTCTATCAGACAAGATTCTGTTGTGATCTATTGGGATCGTATATTCATTTGTAGAAGGGAATTGCCAGTCATTTCTTCCTAGCCTATCTTAATCTAGAAGCTCTACTTAGTCTGGGTGACCCTGCTGGTATTGGAAATACTGGTGGCATAGATTCCAGTGCAACCAAAACTCAGAAGCCATCACAGTAGGACAAATCGACAGACAGGTGGTGGAGATGATGACTGCAGGTGATGATTAAAGGTACTGAATACAGAAAGAGGAACCTTATAGAAAAAAATAACGTACTCAAATAAGTCTCACAATAGCCTCAGCTATTCTCTAGAGAAGATAAAGTAGATAATAGAATCCACTCATTTAACCAACATTTTAATAGCAATTATCACTGGGGAATAGTTTATGCTTAAAGCTGGTGTGTTCTTTATGCAAGCTATTGGATTGAGAGTTCACCTTTCAATTTAAGATGTTTAGTGTTATTTTGAGATGGTCTCTAAGAGCCTTGTGGCTCTGTGATTTTCAAGAGATGGAAGGCCTCTCTTTTTGAATCTGGAGTCAACTACACTTAGAGTTCATCTTGAGGGAACCATACCTGTGGAGTTAATTAAGGCAAATAGGTTGGCAAAGACTTCAGCCAACTACTTAAGCAAGATCAAAATAATTCTGGCAACAGAGAATTTCTTCTGGAGCTCTTTCAGCCCTGAAAAATGAGATCTTTTTAGAATTGATGAAAATAATGGATTCCAGGGCAAGAGAGCATTGGAGGCAACAAAATGCAGAATGTCAGACTAGAAATTGAGATGATTTGTTTAGGAATCAATCCATAGACATCTTTCTGAATGACTTAAAGTCACAAAATCGGCACTGTTCATGTCCCTGAAGTTCAGTCCAAGATAATCCAGAATTTCTAATATCATTGACTTTGGGGAAAAGATGTTATTAAATGAACAGTAACTTAATGAGTTTTAGGATAGCTGGATCTCAGTTATATTCGAGATCTCATCTTGATCATTGGACCTGGAGTTTTTTAATATCCTATTTATCTTAAAATTTTATTTGCTCTTGGCTCTCTGTTTAATTGTAGGAAATTAAAGAGCTTGTTGCCCAACTGCCCAGCACCATATTAATGTAACCACGATTTGTTAATATCATAAATAGTTATTAGCTAGGCCTTTCAGGATAAAATCCCACACTCAAGCCCACTTTAACCTAGGTGGTTCCAACTGAAAGGAACACGATGGAGGATTTTCAGATAGGCAGCTTCACCTGTCTCCTTCACAGTGACTGGAGGATTTGAACCACCGATCTTGCAGTTAGCAGGCCAACGCTTGGCACACTGCACTACCCAGACCCTGTGCCATACATTCTTGGAATACCTCACGTGTATACCTTCACTTCCATTTAGCCTTACCCCTGAAAGCTCACTGATTGAATTATGTGTAGGGACAGAGGCAAGCACCATTCTAAAAGTTCAAATTAAGTGTAAGGGAAAATATTTCCTTTCAACTAGTCTAAGGTATCTGATTCTAAACGTAGATAAACCCTGAAAAGCTAATTCTTCAATCCTCAATAGTGCTCTCTCCAGTTAGAGACATAAACGAAAGTCCACGGATTTCTCCACAGCCTGCCACTTATCATTGTTGGCTTATGACTATAAATGAGTTTGACCAGATATTTTTCCTCTTTGATTCAGAGAGTTATTCCTGGAGAAGTGCCTTACAAGGAAGAATCTGACAATTGCAGGTTTCTGATGGATGTAGCTCTGGTGGAACTGCTGCCAATCCTCGTATTCAAGTCCCCTGAAATTATGTCAGCTAATGAATGCTTAGAAAACATAAAGTTCAGAAGGCTGTCAAATTACTGTGCAATTTGAAATATCTATCAGTATGCACACTGTAGGAAAAAAGTATGTGCTAAAGCCCAGACCAGCATTGCCAAGTGTTGGGTTGTGTACAACCATTTTTACTCATTAAGTTCTGTTTATGTGCTGGTCTCGATATCAGAAGTTTTCACAACACTGTATCTCAGTGTATCTATACAACCATGCTTGGGGATATTTATTGTGATCTTACCTTGGAGACCACAATCGACATTCACAGAGGCAGCAGGTAAGAGATTAGACTATTCGTTGCACTGGGTCAATCTGTTGTGCTAGACCTTGTTCAACTTGCTGAATAACAAGTCTGTCAATTTGAGGCTCAAGGTGTGCTTAACCCAAGTCATGGTATTCTCAGTGGCCACATATTGCTTGAGAAAGTTAGATGTTACTCAGTGTCCAATTCCTTATTCAAGGAAGATCTAAGCTAAAGCGATGCCTTTGAAATATGGTGCTGATGAAGATTATTCAAAATACCGTGGACTGCCAAGAGAACAAGTCCATCTGCCTTGGAAGAAGTACAGTCAGTGTGCCCCTGAGGAGAAAATATGGTGAGGCTTTTGGAGAAGGATGTTGTGCTTGTGGAAGGGCAACAGAAAAGAGGAAACCCCTCGGCGAGATGAATTGACACAGAGGCTACTACCAACAAGGGGCTCAAGGAGAATCATTGTCAGGAAGGTGCAGGACCTATCAATGTGGCATCCCGTTGCTCTGTTATATAGAAGGTGGCTATGAGCCAGAACCAACAGACAGCACCTAGCGACAACTACAATAATTTAGAAATAAAGAACAGGTCCAAAAATCCCACCCAATTTAGAGATAAAGAACTGTTAACTTTTTTTATATATATATTTTTTAATTTTATTGGGGGCTCTTACAGCTACTACAACATTCAGTCCATCATCTGTATCAAGCACATTTGCACACATATTTCCACATACATTTCCCAATATTTTCCACTTGAGCCCTTGATACAAGCTCCTCTTTTAAAAAAGGTCCCATATAATCTTTCTAATGATTATTAAAGCTAGTTTTTAATAGAGGTCTTTTGATAGTAAATCTCTTTTGTCATTACATTCTTCATCCTGCTGTAACCTCAACTTAAAGATGAGCTCCGCATACCAATCTGTACTCATGACTGTCCTTCCCAGTGATGCTTCTTCTGTTAGATACCCCTTCACCCCTCTGGCTCCTCTTCACACAGGCAACCAGTTGTCAAATCTTAGTCATTCTTACCCTCAAGACCCTTGTGACCCAAACTGTACTTCATGGGCCATCAATATGGATAGGCACTTGTTATCACTATATCAAACTCTTCAATACTTACTAATCAGAATCTGCATGCTACAAGACCAGTATAATTTGCAGGCACACTGATGTTGGAGAAGCACAGTTCCACTCTAAATGATTGTCTCCTCATGTTTTTTTCTTGTTCTCTTTCTCTACTACTCTTCTTTTTCGAGCTCTCAGCATCTTTCACCTGCATTGTTTCCTAACAGCATAACTAGTAGTCTTTCTCCTCTCTCCTATCTCCCCAACCTTTCACCAGCTACTTATAAACTGGCACACTGCTGTTTCTGAAACATAGATGGGGTCACTCTTCCCACTCCAAACTTCTACTAGCTCCTTGATCCCTATTAAAAATAACAGTTAACATAGAAGGTACTTCCAAAAGTTCATGAGGAAAAAAATGGAATTAAATGATCATCGAATTTTTCCCACCAACATTTTGTAAGCATTTTGGATTGGATGCATGCTTTGTTTCACTTTTATAAGCACTTTTCATTAACTCTGGAGTTCCAGTAGTGCAGTGATTAAGTACTCCGCGGCTAATTAAAAAGCCACTGGTTCAAACCCACCAACTGCTCCACAGAAGAGAAATGTGACAGTCTGCGTCCAAAAAGATTACAGTCTTAGAAATCCAATGAGGAAATTCTACTCAGGCCTAGATAGTCGCCATAAATTAGAATTGATTCTGCACTCACAGTTGAGGGGTGGTGGTGGTGGTGGCGGTGGTTTACATTAACTTATTTACTCCTCACACCAACTCTGTTAAATTGACACTAAGATGAGCTCCACTTTACAGAAGAGAAAACTGAGACTGTGAAAGATTAAGCAACTTGTCCCAGGTCACATTTTGAGCAAATGGTAGAACCACGTCTAAGATTCCAGAAAATGCCTTAGTCTAGCCTGCCATGTCCTTAACATTCATATGAAAAAGGATGAGTAAGATTCTTTTGTTTTTGTTTTTTGTGGGGGTTTTTTTTTAGTAAGTTTCTTTAATCAAGTCACCATTCTACAAAAAACTTTGATAAGCGTTCTTACTTGAACATATCACTTAAACCTTTCAAAAAAACTTGCAGCAAAGTTATATTATCATTCCAGTTTTTATAGATAAAACCAAATTTTCATTAATTCCAGGGTAATACATTTCCTAGACTACTATCCTTTCCTGCATAAAAGTTTCCCTAGTGAGGAATGAAGGGGGCTTCAAAATGTCTTGGGGGGAAATCCATTACTTTTTAATTTCATTTTTCCACTTGTTAAAACCCCCTTGTAAGTCAAAAAGTATTGCTACTAGAATTTTGGTTCATTCGTGTTTCCATTTATTCCAAACAAAATACATTTAGATAAGTGTCCGAGATCAGTGGATGAATGATGACAAACTCTCACAGAAAAACATTTCTCTTAGTCTTCTTAGGGTTCCTTACCCAAAAGAGGGGGGTTACAAAATAAATCTATGACCAAATTTGATTCCAACTCAAAGCAAACCTTCCCTAGGGCTTCTTGGGGCTGCAACTCCTTGGGGGGAGCAGACAACCTCCTCTTTCTCCCACAGAGCAGTTGTTGGATTTGAACCATCAACCTGGTAGTGAGTAGTTCAATCTGGAACATCACTAAGGTTCCACAAAAGGATACCTCCCAAAAAAACATTGGGTGAAGATCAGCTAGCTCAAAGAACTAATCTTGCCATCAGTCTTTTGAGCAAGATGAAAGCTAATGAAGACAATTTCATGTTATGAACTGTAACCAGGGGCAAGTCTTGGGTCTTTCAATGCAATCCAGAGAGTAAAGTCTAATCAAAGCAGTGCTCACTGAGAGGATCTGCTGAGCCGTTTAAACTCAAGGCAGAGGGAGCAATTCTGAAAGTTAGAGAAGTCCGTTTTGGAAATCCCAAAAAGAGAATCATATTGAAGAGCCCATGATGATCGCAGAGGCTTATTAGGAAGCAGCTTTTTAAAAATGAAAAGCTTCACTGGTGAGAGAAAGGCCGGGAAAATTGCACCAAGCAATTGCTTTTTACATCATGACACTATTCTTGCGCATTCTCCAAGGGCACAAAGGCAGTTCCCAGAGTATCTAACGGAAACCTTATGCTGTCCACCCGACACCTCTGGTTTCACCCCATCAAACTTTTTTATTCTCAAAACTCAAAAAATATTGAAAAGGCACATGATCGGGGCCCATCAGGGCTGTCCAAACTGCTGTTTTGATGTGATCTGGTGTAAATTTAAGAGTGCTGAATTGTTTAGAGCAGGATCGAGAGACGGGAACTCTGCCTTCTGAAGTCTAGAGAACCAGAGCGAGATGTCTAGAAACAATAGACTCGTGGGCTGTTTCTTTGAGTGTTTTTGACATTTTGCTTTTTAAAAGTTTCTATAATTTCGTAGCAATACTGTTTTTACTTACACTCCTAAGTTCTCATGAAGAAAAAATAAGGAATCACCGAAGGGAAAAAAATCTTAGGAGGAATGAAAAGTTTTAGAGAGGGGTCATGATAGTCCCTGACATTTGAAAACAGACCAGCATGAATTAGAGACACTATGGTAAGAAAATTTAAAATAAATTTATTTCTAAAATCCCCAAGTGTAGGAATTGAAATTTGAAACTGTTAACATGAAATATTTTCCTGGAAAAGAAACAATTTGAAAAGCAGACCAAAATGTGCATTTATTATTTAATTTCTTTCCGTAAAATCGAACCAAACCCTCTTACGAGTGTATTTTTATGCAGCATGTATTTCTGAGTTCTCCGCTGGCTCATCAGTTGTTGTCTGTCAGTTGGAGCACATCTTTATCCCACCCTCTTTTTTCCTAACAGTCATTATCTGTTATGAACAATCCTTTTAGAAGGCCCCGTTTGGATAAGAGTTCCAAAATTACCTCAACATAATTCCAACCTTCTCATACTACTTGGCATAGCTCATCCCCACAAATAGCCACTTTAAATTAAGTGGATTGTGGAGGGAAAGGGGGAGAAAGACGATTGAGCTTACGTACACTTTTTTTGTCATTATCACTTGGGTGGAAGTTGATCTGACATTCCACCGTTCGGGTCTGTCTGTCTGTGGACAGTCGTTGCCATCCCTTCCATATGATGGTGCTCCTCCTCCTGTCCTCCTGCCTCCTTTCCGGGACTTCTTTCCCACCCTTTCCAGCCTCTCAGCCTTGTTTCTGGGCCAATGCTGCCCTTCCTTGCCATAAGGCTGCCTGTGTTAAGAAGTTTCTTTCTCTCTGGTGTCATTATCCACTTTACAGGGCTGTCTCTTCTTGTGCTGAAAGCTGGCCCCTGGGAGAGGGTTTGGTTCCAGGCTTGACATCTGTCAAAGGGCTTGCAGAGTCGGGATTCCACAAGTGTCTGTCACACCAGTAAATCTGGTCATGTTTATGTTTGAAATTTGTTCTGTATCTCTTTTTTTCCTCCCTCTCTGTTGAGGACCTTTTATTGTGATCCTGATCAGATTGGTTGATAGGAGTAACCAGGCACCATCTAGGTCTTCTGGTCTGCAGGTAGTGGGAGGTGAGATTAGCATGCTCTATAAAGAGCTGTGGAGACAGGTTGGGCTGCTAACTGCAAAAGCATAGCTCAAACCAGCCACTCTGAGGGGAAAAGATGAGGATTTCTATTCCCATACAGCATGACACTCTCGGAAGCCCACAGAACCAGTTCCGGCCAGTCCCACAGGGTAATTTGGGGTTGAAATCCACTCTGCAATATTAGGCTTGCTTTTTATATTGTCAAGCCAATAATGAAGTTTCAATGTGCTGCTACCATGCTATGAATTCCTACTGATCACAAAGAGAGAGATTTACACTTTATAACAGAATGTAATCTCACAACTCAACCAATATTGGGATAGTAGCAGTAACCAAGAACATTTTCATATATTTACCTATTTCCTCTTTCATGGAAGTTGACTCCCACATCTAAATAAAGGTCAGTGAGAATTATTCCAGTAATTCTTGTCTTCTTCTTTTTTAAAAATGTACTTCAAAAAAAGTATATATATATATATATATATATATATGTGTGTGTGTGTGTGTGTGTGTGTGTGTGTGTATGTATATATATATATATATATATATATATATATATATATATACTGGTATTTGTTAAGCGCTCCATTTCCTAAGGTGTTTTAAAAATCCACTTTAAATGAGGACATAGTCTGCAGCTTTTTGACCTGACTCCCTTCTAGAACGAACATCCCACACCGGTTTCCATGAGGGATCCTTGTAAAACAAACTGCTATGTATTAATTTTAAGACCAAATTCTACTTTTCCCCCTATTCTGTTCAAAGTGGAGTTTGAGCAGCATGGCAGTTCCCCTCCATATCAGTGCTGTCAGCTCCAAATGGCCCTGGAGTTGATATCACTTAACCACATGGAAAATAAGTCCCGTCTCCCGTCACTGAAAAATGTCCAGCTCTTACAACAAGCTATTACATATAATATGTGCTTAAAGTTCTTGAAATAAATAAATACACTTTCCAAATTTCATAGATGAGGAAATTAAAGTCTGTGCAGTCCAATGACCCAACCAAGATCACACACAGGCTTTTTAACAAGACTAACAGGGGAAGTGCCTCCTAGCATCATTTCCATTTCCACTGGTGTCATTTCCACCGATCTCAGCCTATGGAGTTGCAGGTGCCGGGTTGGGGAGAGAAGTGAATGAAAGTGGGAAAGCTAGATGCCGGGAGACTGTTTGCGAGCACCTCCTTGGAAGCTCAGAATGAAACTGTCTATAAAATTAGAAAGAGTTCTCAAAAAATGATTTTTTAATTAAAACTCTTTCAAACATTTAAGGACCCATAAATATTGTTGATAGCTTTAAAAGGATAATTGCAGTGACAGAAAAAATCTGGTTTTATAAGTAGAATATTAATCCGTAGAAGGAAAACCAAGAAACCTACAAAATATATCAAGTTAGCTATAAACTGAAAACGAGACACACTGTCATTTGGGAAATACTTTGAAAAGGACCCCAAAGCCTATAAAGCATTTTTAACACACATTTAAAACAGCAAAAAAGACTGAAGAATCTGAGTAACGATCAGGATCTAAAAGAGGTACACGTGGGGAATGATCAGATGGCAAATTGAGCAAATGACTCATCTCCTTTGGTCTTCGTGGGACAAAATATGCTGGCAGAAGGGCGACTCGTCAATCACAAATGTCTTTGGAAACCCACAAGCCAATCTACAGTATCAAATAGTGATAAACCCCCAAGAGTGAGTGGGAAAGGGACAAAGAGGTTTCAGTACAGGGAAAGCACTTATTTAAGCAATTTGGATTTTAAAAGGTTAAATAAATACTCCTGATTCCATATCATGACACCATTCCAACCTCTAGGTCAGGAAAAGGACATAGAAATCCTTATCTAAAGGCAAAGACACTGCCTCCAGATGATGCCGCAGCCAAAACGTCAAATAAAATCTGGCTAAATGGCATCAACTAGATGGCTGGAAACAGGTAGAAAATATTGCCCCTTCTATTTTTCAACGTGGGTTATTCATGGCAGGGGAAAATACATACACTTGTGACCCAGAATGTGAGGAAGCATGTATGCAATAGACTTGGAGCAGAGCAGAAAAAAAGAACGCCAGTGGTCATGGAGATCATGAAACTAACAACGGTTCTCCAGGTAGATTTGTGAACTCAGGAATTACACAACTACCCTGGCACTGCCACCACCTCCAACTTGGGGTGGCTCCATCCACTGTGTGAAAACGTGACTGTTGTTAGCTGCCTTCGAGTCTGCTTCAACGCACATCCTGTGCCATCTTCAAGGCCAACTGCATGCTTGAGCCCATGGCTGCAGTGGCTGTGTCATCTGATTGCCTCCCAATCTAGAATCTCCCCTTCCAGCACTGGTTCCAAGTGATATTTTGTTGTGATCCACAGCATTTTCATGGACTCCTTTTGCAGAATTAGTTCTCCAGGCCTTTCTTCCTAGTCTACTATACCTGGAAGTTCTGCCACTTGCGCCCCTGCTGGTATTTGAAATAGCGATGCTGTAGCTTCTGGCATCATAGGAACATGTAAGTCCCCACAATGCCACTGAAAGACCTGTGATGGATATAGAAACAGTTGTCATTTAATAAGCACTTAATTATGGACCAAGCAAAGTCAAAATCACTCTATCTCCATTATCTCATTTAAACTTCAACCCATCCCAAAGAGTGAGTCTTACCCACTTGACTGGTAAGGAGATTCGTTTGTCCCATCTCGTTCAGCAAATCAAGAAGAGGCTGAATGTGACCAAAGGCTGGTCAGAGTTTTATGTCCATAACGGGAAGCCAGGGACACTACCTTCTGTGCCCTCACCTGTATTTATTAGTTGAACTGAACACTCATTAGCTGTCCCATTGGGTGTGACTAACTTGATTTGCCTACGTGACATCACACTATAACAAGTCAAGTGGCTATGTGCAGAAAGAACCGTGTTTCACTTGATTGTGTGTCTGGTGAATTGAAGCCTGTTGCATAAATATCCTACTAATACCCATTGTAAGTCATCCAACAAACTCCTGACATGGAACATGGTTGACTCTGCCGGAGTATGTGAAGCTTGTCCTTTCAAAAATGAAAGTGAAGTGACTGCAACACAAGAGAGTGAGGTCTTTCTATAAGTATATCTCTGCTCTGGCATAGAGACGGCCAGGGTAGACATGGGCATAGAACAGGACCTGTGGACCATAGAAACCTGGTGCCTTAAGGAGGTTTATCAGTTGCAAACAATGAAAGCCAAACAATGGAGGGATAAGTCAATTAATTTAAAGCTAGAGGGTAATTCCTAGAACCAACATGGAAGAACCGGGTTCAAAATGCAAGCAGAAACTACGAACATGTAGCTAGCCAGAGTCACTGTCAAGATTGCACGGCATAAACAGATGGGTTCAATGGTACAGATGTCACCACGCGTGTTGGGGGCCATAGCTGGCACTGCCACCACCTCCAACTCGGAGGTGGCTCTGCTGCCTCAACCCCCACTGGACTCTGGATGCCACTGTCAACACCACCACCCTGCCCCAGGAATCCTAACTGTCCTTACTGATTCAGGTACCTCCCTACGGATTCAAATCCTGCCCTGGGAATCTATGGCTGAGGTGAGCAAGCCAAAATGCCAACTTCAGAATGAGCAAGCATCAGACGTTCTGTGTGTCCGTAATGGAGTTTGTCCTGCTTCTCCCCAGGATTTGTACAAGAATCCCCCAGACATAGAAACTGGGCTCTTGATGGTATGTGATCAAAACAAAAAGGTAGGCACTTGCTCCTACAATCATGATCTGAAGGAAGGGTATAGAGCTAGATTAAAGACAGACCTCCTGACTATGGGGTGTCCCCAAAGTCACCCTCTTTAGTAGGTGGGATGCACTCCTTAAGGCACTGGGGAGGGTTCCCAGGGAGTTGCATTCCTCACATCATGAAGTGGCAATGGTCCTATTCATCCCTATTGGAACTTAGGACATGGCTGCGGCCATAATTATTTTTCATTCCTGTTCAGATATTTTGGAGCCATGGTGGTAAAGTGGCTACTCATTGGACTGCTAACCACAAGGTCAGCAGTTAGAGCCCACCAGCTGCTCCGTGGGAAGAAGACTGGGCTTTCAATTCCCATAAAGAATTACAGTCTCACAAACCCACAGGGGCAGTTTTGCAGCAGTGAGTGAAAGAGTGTTCAGATAGCTTTCCGTTCTGGCCTCCCAGACCACAGTGAAGCCTCCAACACCTTTTATAAGAACAACAGGGATGGTTGCATTTATGGAGTGCTTCCTAAGTGTCAGAATCTGGTGAGAGCTTTACATGTTCTAAATGACTTTCTCCTCCTGAGAACTCCGTGAAGTCGGTACTATCACTGTATAGATGAGAGAAGTGAGGCAAAGCTTACCCAAGGACTCTGAATTGGCAGTGCCAAGACTCCAATCTAGCAGTCTGGCAGCAGAACCAGCTCTTTGCATCACCTCCCTCAAGAGAAGACTCCTAGCATCCTGGAATCTACTGCTGGGCTTCACCATCATTGTTATCAGGTCACCCCCAGGGAAAGCAAGCACTTGGAACAGCCAGAGATCGACTCATGCTGAGTCGTGGCCCCTCCAGCACTCCCATTGACACACGTTCTGCAGCCCGTAGGACTCAACCCTACGGCCCAAACTGAATGTCAGGAGAGAAACCCAATAGAAAGAAACAGACCAGCATGCCAACAGACTGGCAAACCCTACTCCCCAGCCCCGGCTGAAGGTGAGCTATGATGGAGTTCAAGTTGCTGCTCTTGATGACAGAACCCGGAAGAGTTGATCATTAGCCTGCAGCTCAGTGCTCTAATGACTGTATATGAGCGAGTGTGCTGAATCTAGCAATCCTGCCGGCATAAACATCACTATCAAGCCAGCCTCGTTTGGGGGAAGCCCTTGATGAGAGCTCACCATAAATTGGTGCCACCTCTATCACAACTTGTCATTTATTTTATGGTGGTTATATATTTATATTTAAGTTGATTATTTAATGAACTGCACAGGATGCACTCTGTAATATATAATTAATTCTCACCAGATTAGTGGATGCCTTTAACTAATGTATTTGATGTCGTTTTCCCTTAACTACTCATTGTCAATGTGTTCTAATTTTTTAAAATTGAGTATACAGGAATGTTGAAAGGCCTGTACAGTAAACACCCATACACCTACTGTCTGGATTTGACAACTACAATTCTACCATATTTACATGATCACTTACATATCTAGCTATATATCTCTCCAGCAAACCATCTTTTGTTTTTACTTAGTTACAACTTGTGTTTTGGGGAAACTTTCATTAAAAGTTGGAAGCATGGGGAGCCTCTACATGAATCTTCTTAGCAATTTTATGTATAACAGCCAAAATTTAGAAATGACTCAAATGCCTATCATCAGGTATCAAACCAGGTTAAACATCTACGCTATGGCATACTCTAAGCAACATAAAAGAAATAAGTTTTGAAACAACCTTATTGGGAATCATCCACATGTCACATAATGCAGTAGTTCAGTCATATCAAGAAGAGTTGTACAATCATTACCACAGTCAAATTAGAATGTTTTCTATCTGTCCTCCCCATTTTCCCCTAACCTCCCCTGCTATGCCCCCAGGAAACCATCAGGATGGTTACTGCCTCTATGGGTTCATCCGCCCTCAACTTCATATACTGAAAAACATTAAAAATATAGAGTAAAATAAAATAAAGGAAAACCTCAATTGAAAAACAAAACAGAAAATTATATTACAAAAATAGAACAACTTTAAGGAAATAAGTTCTTGATATACGCGACAACTCAGGTGGATGTCAAGGGTATGATGCTAAGTTGGGGGAAGGGAGTCATATCCAAAGCTCACATATGTGTGATGCAATTTAGAGAACACCCCTGCAACTATGACCACATTATGCTCATAGGAATAGACTAACAGTGACCAGGGTTTCAGGATGTATTTTTAGCTTGCTAAAAAGATATGTTTGTCAAAATATGAGGTTTATTTCCAAAATTAACAACCATCTTAGTTTTGAAGGCTTTTCAAATTAACTTGCCAATATCACGATATTTCACCCACCAAACACTTCAGCATGAATACCACTACACAGCATTTAGTACATGTCTATAATTCTTTTTTGAGATCAACATACCATGAAATGCAAAATTTTTAAAGTATAATACTTGGGAGTTTGAAAAATACATACCTGTGTAACCCAACCTCTCTCAAGCTACAGGTCATTACCATATCACAAAACTTGTTTTCACAGTCCTTCCAACCAATCGCAGACCACAGTCCCCCGGGTCAACCATTGCTCATAAGTTTTTTCACCATAGATTAATTTCATCTATGGTGTAAATAGTCATATACAATGTGAATCATGGATTTCTTTGTACCCGCCTTCTTTCACACGGCATAGCTTTGGGGTTTTTTAATTGTGTTTTGCGTCTAAGATTCTTTGCAGTTTGATGTGTGAGTAATCTCTTGTGTTCATTGCTGAGCAGTACTGACGCCCTGTCAGACTCTATCACACATACTTTCTTTTGTAACTTTAAAAATTTTATTGGCATAACTCTACACATATTTCCTAGACCATGTTCTTATGGATGAGCATTAGATTTGTCTCAATATTTTGTTGTTTATGAATAAAATTAACATGAGCACTTATACAAGTGTTTTGTGAGCATTCTACAATTTTTTCCTTTGTTTATTTTCAATCTTTTCAGGAATTTTTTTTAATAAATCATTTTACTGGGGGCTTATACAACATCAGTTATATGCAAATCACATTTACACATTTGTTGCCATCATCATTTTCCAAACATCCTTCTTCTACTTAGGCCCCCACTTTTTTTTTTGTTTGTTTTTTTGTGGGCATCACTGCTCTCCGGCGGTGGGAGTAGGAGGCCCAGCCCCACTGCTGGAATTGAACCTCCTTCCCAGGGGGCCGCAGTCCCGCGCACAACCACTACGCCACCGGGGCTCAGCCCCAAATTATTTTATTCTTGATCCTCATAGGTAATTTTCTAGGAGTGAAATTGCTGGGTCAGAGAGAAGTTATATTTAAATTTTTTAAGAAATGTCTCGATTTTTTATCAAAATGGTTAAATCGTCTTACGCACCCAGCAGTCTGTCAGTATACTGTCATTCCACATCTTCTCTAACATTGACTGATAACAGATTTTAAATTATTATTCATTCTAGTGAGTATTTTATGTTAATTCACTGGGGTTTTAAATTTCATTCACCTAACAGA
The DNA here is from genome assembly GCA_004026705.1 of Nesogale talazaci. Classification (NCBI taxonomy): domain Eukaryota; kingdom Metazoa; phylum Chordata; class Mammalia; order Afrosoricida; family Tenrecidae; genus Nesogale; species Nesogale talazaci. Next base: position 12,461 of record PVJH01004111.1, on the reverse strand, counting down.
AAAGGATGTTGGGCATGTTTTTGTGTGTCTTTATTATTGACTGTTTATATATCTTCCTTAGGGAAAATACCTGCTTCGATATTTTGCTCATTTTCATTAGCCTGTTTGCATATTTTATGATAGCATATGGTATTCATTCTATTACATATATCTTTTGTAAGATACAAGTTAAAAGCACTCTTTCAAGTCCATAAAACATGATACATGAGTCAGGCTATCTTGAATTCTAGTGCCCAGATGAATTTAAAAGCCTACTTCCCATATTAAAAAACCCAAATCAGTTTTTCACCTGATTCTTTTTTAAGCAAACAAATTATACTTACCACATTGAACCTCTCCACACACTCCAAAGCAGGAATATACGATGTTGAACTCCTCGGAAATGATTAAACCCCCTGGTGTAGGGACACAGACCCAGACAGCAATAGATTCCGCATCCCTCCGTCCTCTTCCCCACCCCCACAACTTGTCAGTGCTTATCATTTGCTAACAATCTTTTCATTCTAGGTTTTCTCAACCTTAGAGTCCAAAACCCAGTCTTTCCATTCTTGCCTTGGAGAGAATACATCATGACCGACTTTCTCCATCGATCAGTTCTCCTGAGTAATCCATGTAGTCTTCGGTCAACTCCCTTGGCCTTCTTGATGTCTTGACTGGAAGCACCCAGCGTATGCACAGCAAAAGTGCCATCACAGCAAGTCACCTCGTAAATAAGAACATTAATAAAGTAATCTTGCTCCCTGTGTGGAACAGATTATCTGGAAGAAGAGGAGAAAAGTCAAGCCATTAGTGATTTTTAGCTGACAAGCAACAGAAACCTGACTAGAGGGTCATGCTATAGGAAGGGCTGGGCTCTATCTGAACATCAAAGGCAGGCGCTTGAGTGCCAGAAATTTTGGAAGCAGAAAGCTGAATTCCACAAGGATATCCTTCTCATCATTGCCTTTCTGGGTAAGTTCATTTTATTCTTTTACACTAGCTTCGGGTAAAGCCCCAGCTTTACCACCTTGCTCCCTAATTCAAAAGCCCAAACGATGAGTTCAGACCAGTTTTCCTTCATCTACAGGGGCCAGGCAGCAAAGTCTGCAAGATCATGGTCCTTCACCTTGAAACCAACTAACAGCAATCTGGAAGGGGCAATGTTCTCAGGAGAAGAGTGAAGTGTGTCAACAGACAAAGCAAGGGAGATGCCCTATAAATGGTATCACCAGAATGCCTCAGCCGGGTGAAGGAAGGAGAAAGAAACATAGAGAAGGAGCAGGAGAAACTTGTCAAGTAGGGTAGTTAGCATCAGGCTCGCTCAACTTACACTTCAGATACAGCGTAAGGAGCACCATCTCTTTAGAACATGGCCCCAGGATCAAAGATATACAGAGCCCATTTCCAGGCTTTTGAGTGAGAGAACCTGTGTGGCAGTCATGCAACCATGTCAAGTTCAGGATTGGGAGTGCAGGGGTGGAGTCTAGCCTGTCAATCTGGAGATAGCCAATGAGACCTCTGTGTGGGCATGGCTTTCTCCTGCGAACTCTGGGAAATCTCACGGATTTCCCAATTGGAAGTGGAGAGACTTAGGGCTCAGTCCTTGGGAGACATGGCAGCTGACAAACAGAAGGCTGGTTCCCTGTAAGATATCTCAGAGGAGAAGCCACATGGTCTTACCCTGAGGGAACCAGAGCTCTGAAGCTGGAAAAGCCACAAGGAGACTTCTGCCAGTGCCGAGATGCTTGAGAAGCCCCAGAGAGGCTCCTGTCAGCCCTGAGATGCTTCTACCACCACAGGATACACAAGACTCTGTATTCACTGGACTGTGATTGTCCTGGCATCATTGCATGTGCTTCATGAGTCTGAAGAGGACTTTATAGATTGGTATCAGACAAATGGGCTAATATCAGACTTCTGACCTTGGACTGGACTGGGTTGGGATGCTTTCTCAATGTTCCATTCCTCTTGAATATGAACCTCTCCCTTATAAACTTGTGCATGTTTATGAATTTGTTTCTCTAGTCTACCCGGACTAACACAGCCTGTTAGGCCACAATTTCAGCCACAGAGCAGCCCAAGACCTCATCATGGAAGCTAGATTTCTTGGTGACTAATGCTTCTGAAATGCAGAATGCCTTTTTCTAAGCTGACACCCAAGAAAGACCACAGAGGTAAGTTGTAGTGCACCCAAGGGACTGACAACAGCAGTAAGTTTTTTCTCTCTCTCTCTCTCTCTCTCTCTCTCTCTCTCTCTCTCTCTCTCTCTCACACACACACACACACACACACACACACACACACACACTAGAGCTGGGTATATCTGTACCTTTGCCAATACCCTGAGGATAAAGTCTATCGATTCAGAAAAGTGTTCAAGGTTTCTGTATCACTTCAGTGTGAGGGACTCCTCTGAGGCCATCTTGGAACTCAGCCAAAAAAAAAAAAAATCTGAGTCATTTCATTCCATCTCCTGGGCAAGAGGCCAGAACTACCACTGACCCCCACAACATGATGAAGCCTATGGAAATCCCTGGTGGCCATCCCCATCTGTCATCACAGCAGGATCAAATATAACCAACAATAACAATATGCCTTGAAAACAAACATCTAAGAAAAAAGTCCATACTTTGGAGGGGAGGCAGCTTCTATTTAGTTTCATCAGTAGTCACAAAGTGCCAAGAGAATTTTCTAGCAGGGAGTAATAACAATAATACTCTGCCTATGGTGGTCATTCTATCTGCTTTGTTGGTGGCTAAAAAAAAAAAAAAAAAGATGCATATGGAGACAACAGAGAAGAGTTGTGATGATTTCTTGGACTCCCTAAGGCTCCCTACTGCAATTCAACATAAAGATATTATATAAGCCTGGCCACAAAGACAAAAATGTTACAGGTAGCCCTCAGCTTATGACCTCATTGTGCTATGACAAACCACAGGTACAGTCATCCCTCTCCAATGGTCTGTGTTACTATTTTTGTTTTATGGGTGATATCTGTAGGTTTATATGTAATATTCCCAGTCCCCCAAAATGTCTATAGATCAGATTTTTAAAGGTACTGGTGCTAAAAGACAATAATAATGAAAAAATTTAAATAAAGATTATCTATTGCAGAATCATTGGAATGGAACCCTGCCCGAACTGAGGGACAAGCTGTACTTCCCTAACACCTCTAAAAAAAGTCAGCCTTTCTGGAAGTTCTGCAGAAAAATGAGTACTTAGAAATTCAAAGCCTCCTCTTTAAAAAGATTTTTCAAAACTTACGGTACTAAGTTATGGGACCTGGAAATAAATTAAATACATGTTGAAAAATTTAAAATATTGTTCTCACTTTAATTTGCTAGGAATGACAGAATACTTTTAGATGTGTGTTAACTTTTTGGATTATCTTCCACAACTGTGTCACATTGAAAACTACACTTTCATTATCAAATAGGAACTATGACAACTGAGCTTATTTTAGACAATGACTTACCTGGCCAATAGGTTTTGAAAAATTAGACATCTAAATATGTACATGAAAAAAATCATCATTGTTTAAATCTCCCAAAAAATATTCTGACCCAGAACACAAACTATAGAAAATTAAAAAATCACTTTACTGTGATTCAATGACCTGTTATTACATGCATAGGTCTGCTTTTCTGGTTAGCTCACTTTCGGTCAGATTTCCAGTCTCAGATTGGATTTCAGATGTAACCAATGCCCTAAATTGACTTTAAAACCAATTAGCATATCTCTTTTTTATACATCTGCTCCAACAGCTCCATAAAAATTTAGGGGTCAAATTTCTTACTTATAAAATATACAAGGGGAGGGAGGAGAAAAATAAGGAGCTGGTGCCAGGAGCTCAAGTATAAAGAAAATGTTTTGAAAAAGATGATGACAATAGATGTACATATGTGTTTGACACAATGGATATATGTATGGATTGTGATAAGAGCTGTAAGATCCCCCAATAAAATAAAATTTAAAATAAAATTCAAAATGTATGTATACACACACATGAAAAAGAAAAGAACTCCCTAAAGTTCTGTAAAACTCTTTGACGACTGCTAGGACTTGAAATGGTTTCATGTTCTTGATTGATCTTGAACTTTCTCATTTTGCTTCATCTCTTTGTCAAGCTCAGGGTTTCTCTCCTTCACCTTTTACTAATTCCCTGTTCCATTCTTGCTCGTGGCCTTTCAGAATTTTCTCTTCCTCTAAGTTGCTAAATTCCCCAATCACAAGACTCCACTTGTAGCTTCTATGTTTCTGAGAAAATAAAAAAACATCTGAGGCATGTGTCTCCCTCCTCCCATTCTCTTCACTTCTGATTTTCTCATTTTTGCATCTCTAGCTCCAGGAATAAATACCCCTCGTTCTGGTAAAATCAATTCATTCACTTTGCCTCTTGATCTCATCCTTACTGCTCTGATCCTTTAAATTATCTTTATTAGCTCTTTGATCCCTCCACTGACCCGTTCTGACCAGTCACCTCTTCTGCTGTCTACTTGATTTGACGCAGTTTTTAAAAGCAAAATAAAACCACACTCTTGACCTTGCTATAGTCTCCAAATTTCATCCAGATTACAATGATGTACAATTTGCTTCTTATATTTGTTCACTCACCCCTGGGTGGGGCACTGTTTTGTTCTGTTATACCTAAGGCCACTATGATAGCCATACGTACACGTACACAACCAACTCGATGACACTTAGCAGCAAAGGCGCCTTAACTCATTCATTCGTTCTGGGATTAAAAATTACCTCCTACACATCAAATCCAACAGCTTTTCTCTCACTTCATTCTCACCAAGTTTTAATGATATTGGTAAATGGAACCCTTTGAAACCCTTTGAAACTCTCCCTTGCTTTGGATTTGTGAACCCAAACTACTTTCTTTGTCCTAAGAGTGTTCTGGCATTGTAGCCTTTGCTTCTTCTTCCTTTTTCTGTCTAGAAACAAGGAACTCCCCAGGGTTTTACCCTTGCTTCTCCTGCTGTTGTCGTTAGATGCTATCCAGGTGGTTCTAATTCATAGTAACCCTTTTTACAATATGCTTTGATACGTTATTGTAGCCATGACGTAAATGTATCCCATTGAGGATGTTTTCCCCCTCTGTTTTGACAAGCATGATGTCATTCTCTGGTCCCTTCTGAAAGCATATTCAAAGTACATCAGACTCAATCCTAAGACGTGCTCTAACAATTCTTCCTCCAAGGCAGATTTGTTTGTTCTTTGTGGTACTTTCCATAGTCTTTGCCAACTATAGTTCTAATACATCAATTCTTCTCTGGTCTTCCTTATCCGCTGCCCAGCTTTCATATACATATGAAGCAATTGAAAATACCACCACTCGAATCTGGCACACTTTGGTTCTCAAAGTAACTTCTTTCCTACTTAACATTTTAAGTAGGTCTTTTATAGATTTGCTCGATGCAACATGTCGTTTGATTCCTTGACTACTGTTTCCATGAACATTGGTTGCATATCCAAGGAAAATGACATTCTTGAGAACTTGAATAGTATCTCCTTTTACGACCACATTGTTTATTGGTCTAGTTGTAAGGATTTTTGTTTTCTTTACATTAGATATCTTATAAATATCTTAGATCCTTAGATATCTTAGATTCCTACAGAAAGCTGTATTCTTTAATATCCATCAAGAATTATTTAAAGTCTTCTGCTGTTGGCAAGCAAGGTTGGGTACACCTATGCATATCACAGATTATTAATGAGCCTATCTTCAATCCTGATTGTGAGTTCTTCATAAGTTCAGATTTGTGGATTATTTGCTCAGCATAAAAACAGAATTAGAATGGTGTAATGATACAACCTGATAATGATACAACTCTGATAACTACCTTTCTGAATTTTAAACCATTCAGTTTATTTGAATGAATGACTGCCTTTTGTTCTGTGTAGAGATTGTACATAAATACAATGAAGTGTTCTGGAATCCATTATTTACAATGTTACCCACAGTCTGTTATGATCCACATTGTCAAATACCTTTACATAGTCAGCAAAACACAGGTAAAGGGGCTGAGCCCCGGTGGTGTAAGTGGTTGAGTGCGGGACTGCGGCCCGCGGGCTTGGCGGTTCAAATCCAGCTGCGGCTCTCAGGAACAGCACTGGGTAGCGCCCACGCCCACCAGAAGGCAGTGATGCCCCCCCCCCCAAAAAAACACAGGTAAACATCTTTCTGATATTCTCTGATGTCAGCTAATATCCCTCGTGCTATATCCTCCTTTGATTCCAGTTCAATTATCTGAAAGATCCTCATCTATTTGCTACTGCTATTTGTGAGTTATCTTCAGCAAAGTTTTACTTGCACGTGATGTTAATTATATTGTTTGTTAATTTACTCCTTCTGTGGGACCACCTTTCTTAGGAGTAGGCACAAATATACATCACTTCCAGTTGGTTGACCAGGTGACTCTCATCCATATTTCTTGGCATAGACTTAGTGCTTTCAGCAGTCCATCTGTTGAATATTTCTATTAGTGGTCCATCAATTCCTGGAAGCATGTTTTTCCTGAATGTCTTCAATGCAGTTTGAATCTCTTCCTTCAGTACCATCCATCCTGGATCACAGCAACCTATTGGAATGATTGGTACAATGACTCAGTGTATTTCTTCCGTCTTCTCTTATGCTTCCTGTACTGTTCAATATTTTGCCAACAGAGTCCTCCAATATTGAAGTTTTATTCTTTTCTTTGGTTCTTTCAGCTGGGAAATTGTGAATGTACTCTTCCCTTTTGGTTTTCTAACACCAGCTCTTTATACATTTTATTATAATTCCTTACTTTGTCTTCTCTGGCTATCCTTTGAACACTTCTATTTCATTCTTCTTCCATTCACTATGTTCAAGATCAAGAGTCAAAGTCTCTTATGACATCTAATTTTGTTCTTTTCTTTCTTTCCTGTCTTTTCAATGACCCTTTGCTTTTGTCATCTCTGGTACTCTTGATGTTGCCCCACAACTTGTCTGATCTTTCGTAGCTAGTGTTCAATGTGTCAAATCTGTTTTTGAGATGGTCTCTTAGGAATATTCAAGATGATCGTTTCGCTCTTATGGACACCTTTTAATTTTCTTCAGCTTCACCATAAATTTTTAAGTGAGCAAGTGATGTCCTATTCCTGATCCTGATTTAGTTGATGATATTAAGCTTCTTCTTCATCACCTCATTCCACAGATATAGATTTCATTCTTCTGTATTCCATCTGGTGAGTTCCGCATGAACACTCTCCATCTATATTGTTGACAAAAATTATTTGTTCTCCTCCTTACACCTGTTCCCGATTCTGTCCTTTGATCATTCAGGAATTAGGTGGATGAGCAGTATCTTTCTTGGGATATGGATCTCAGTCCAAAAGTTCTCTCCCAAGTGCCGCATTTCAAATTACTTGTCAGAAAACTGTAGGGGCTTCTTAAATGAACAGATTTTTGTGCTTTAACTCCTAACTCCATTGTCCGTAGCCTAGAAAACAGATTAGTAGTAACTCAATAAAAGTTACTTAAACTGAAATTTTCCAACCAACACTCACAGTTTCAAATGCTGTCGATCTGGTCCTCCCCAGCCCCAAACACCCCTAACTACTTTATTTCTCTTAATGAGATGACCAACACTAACATCCATAGATTTTAAAATCTCTGTTCCAACTTTGACTTGTTGTTCTCCTTGTCCCCTGTATCTAATATGTTATCATATTGCCTTATGTTTTAGTCCTGTCTATTCACTTACCCTTCCTGTCATCTCCATTTAAAGTCTTAATCACCACCTATATTTCTTATTTTAAGACCTTCCCCCAAATCAGTTTCCTCAATATCTCCTACATACTACTACTACAAGATGAAGCTGCATCTAATACACTTTCAATAATATTTCTCATCTCAAAAATGTATATCTCCTTTGCCTAGTGAATTACATCTTGGGTAACATCCAAAATGCTTCATAATATGTCCCTAAAAACACCTATCTATGTGGAAGGACTAACATTCCACTCAAGGTAACTCAAAATGGAGGAATCTGAAAATGTAAAGGATCTCCATTGATCAAAAGTCCTTTAAAACAAGAGAGCTTTGAAACTCAGCCACTCTGTCTCTTTCTACCAGTGTCTCTGCTTCTCTTTTTGGTTTCCCTTCTCTTTACAGTCCTGCTTCCTCTGGCCACTCACACTTTTCATCCCCTCATGGTTTGAGCTAGTATGCAGTGCAATATGCCATTCCTCATGCCTTTTAAACCTGGGCAGCTCTCTGCACGTCCTTGAACTTCTGGTCTAATTGGTTCACTCTCTTGATTTCTCAATTGCAAATGCCTCAATCTATCTTTTCATTGAATTATAAGCATTCCAGAAACCAGCTTCTGGGTTGTCTGTTCTTGGATCAGATGCCCACATCTATTGCAGTCAACTGTGATCCAATGGCATGTGGGAGGGGTACCATAAATGGGTCAGAGAGTGGACCCTCAGAAAGCAGGAATATATAATAGGGAAATATTCTCTCTCCCTTTTTTAATGACAATTTAATTATTAACATGAAAGAGACTCAATTTACATGTAACTAATTGATAAAACAATAAAAATAAAATAAGAAAAGATACTTGTAAAAGGAGGAGGAAAGGGCAGGCAATGATCAATATCTCTAAGGCATGTATCTTTTTCCTGCATTATTCCCCTACGTGTACTACACCATCCTGTCAAACTGGAATTATTACCTTGAAAACTCATTTTTATGATCCTGTGCCTTTGATTTTATGCTTTTGCTCACTGTGTCCTCTCTGCTTGAACAATCCCTACCACCATCTTAATATCTTAAAATCTACCACCCGAGAGGCATGAAAAAAATAACTCATGAAACATTCAATCCACAACAGAAAGTTATTTTAGCACAGAGAAATGAAACTTAAAATAAAGTAGCATTACGATCAGTTAACTTAGCAAAATAAATTTAGAAGGACTGATACGTCGTTGAAGGAGCCCTGGTAACAGAGTGGTTATGTATTGGGCTGCTACCCACAAGGTCAGTAGTTTGAAAGCACCAGCTACTCCTCAGGAGAAAGATTGGGCCTTCTGCTCCTGTAAAGAGGCATATAGCTTTAGAAACTTCCAGAGACAGTTCTACTCAGTCTTAGGCGTCGAAATCCACTCAATGGCAGTTAATGCCTCCATGGAGATCCAGACACAGCCGCATAGTACTTCCACGTTGGGCTGCTAAGCCCAGGGTCAAAACAACCAACTGTGTAAGGTAGAAAGATCAGGCTTTTTGCTACTGTAAGGATTTATAACTTCAGAAAACCAAACAGGTGGTTCACACTAAGTCCTCTACAGTCAACATAGGTCAGAAACTACTTGATGGCAGTAGGATTTTTTTGAGGGGGTGGGTGTATCTATACCAAAGAATTCAAGCCTCGTGTTGCAACACGGAAGGTTTTTAAAGACAAAATATCAAACACTTTGGAAAAATCAAAATAAGATGAATGGAATAAACAAAGTCACTCTACCAAAAAGAGTTAGTCAGATGTCTTCTATTTCAGGATGTAGCATATGATCAAAAACGTTCAGGCATACATATTACAGATGATATGCAAGGTGCACTGAAGGTATTGATGCAAACCAAAGCTCCTTCAATGGATGGAATATCGTTTGAGATGTTTGAGTAAATGGATATGGAGCTGAAAACACTCACTCTTCTATGTCAAGAAATGTGGAAGACAGCTACCTGGCCGACTTGCTGGAAGTGAAACATATTTGTGCCCTAATCCAAAGAAAAGTGGCCTAACAGAATGTGATATTATCAACCAATAACTTTGTATTATACGTGAGTAAAGTTTTTCTGAAGATCATTTTTAAATGAGTGCAGCCATACATTGACAGGGAACTTCTAGTAACTCAAGCTGGATTCAGAAGAGGATGTGGAACAAAGGATATCCATGCTAATGACAGATGGGTCTTTACCGATAACACAGAATACCAGAAAGATGTTTACCTGAGTCTTATTGACTATACAAAGACATTCAACTATGTGAATCATAATATGATATGGATAACATACCACAGATTGTTAACAAGTCTTCCTCCAATGTTGATACCATTTTCTTCTTCATATAGAGTTCAGTTCCTTAGATGATTTTCCAAGAATGAGCATTCCAGAACACTCACCTGTGCATAGAGCAAGAGGTAGTCATTCAAAAACATAAGGATGTATTTTTGCTTCAAAACCAAGAAAGGTGTGCATCAAAGTAGGATCCTTCCATCATACCTATTCAGTCTGCATGATAAACAAACATTCTAAAAAGCTGAATGATATGAATAAGAACACAGCATCAGGATTGGAGGGATAATCATTAACAACTGGTGATATGCAGATTGCACAACCTTGCTTGCTGGAGGCAAAGAGAACAAGGAGCATTTATTGAGGTCTGCAGCCTTGGTTAGGGATTATACCTCAACAACAACAAAATTCCTCACAACTGTACCTATAAGCCACCTTCTGATAGAAATAAAAAATAATTAAGTTGTTAAGAAGTTACATTTGCTTGGATTTGCAGTCAACACGCAGAGAATCAACAAAATCCAAAGGTATGTTGCATTGGGCAAATTTGCTACCAAAGGTTCTTGCTAAGTGTTGAAAAGTACATATCACTCTGAGCACTCAAGTGTGCCTGACCCGAACACGCTATTTTCAATTGCCTCATATGGATGTGAAAGCTGAAAAAATGAAAAAAGAAAACCAAAGACCAATGCCTTTGAAATATGGTGTGGCAAAGCATTTTTGAATATACCAGGAACTGCCAGAAGCATGAACAGGTGTGTCTTGGCAGAAGCACTGTCGAATGGTCCTTAGAAGAGGGAGAGGCAACACTCCATTTCCCATCCTTTGGACGTGCTACCATGGGTGACCAGTCCCTAGAGGACAGCATGCTTGGTAAAGGAGGGGGTCAGAGAAGAAGAGAAAGGTGCTGCATCAGAGGGAATGGCACAGCAGCTGCAGCGGTGGGCGCAAACATGACAGCAAGTCTGAGGATGGCGCAGGACCTGGTGGTGCTTTGTCCTGTTGTACAGCAGACCCTCATGAGTGACAACATCGAACACCATCACCCATGATGATAGAGTTTGTCTGACTATGAAATATAGACCAAGGTCAATTTATTTAATTCATGTCAAGATTCCATGGAGATATGAAGTAAGAGAAGGAGGGGTAGAAGGGGGAAGGAGGGGGAGGGGGGAAGGGGGAGGAAGGGGGAGGGGAGGGAAGAGGGGAAGGAGAAAAAAAGAAGCGTTTTTAATCAAGTGTTTCTAAATGACAGCACATACCATGATGTTAGAATCCAAAAAGCTGGCTTGGTAAATTAGTCGACGATACTGCAAAATCACGGAATCCTTTGAGAGAAAGCAATTTGACAACACAATCCACTTTGTAAAATACAGAATAATCTAAATAGGAAAACAAAATTATCTCTTCCTCCCACATAATCCAGATAAATCTACTTTTACCATTTGGTCCATAGCCATCTATGGCCTCGTAGTTTGTTCATTTTTTAAAACTAGAATTTTGTTCCACCTACGGTTGCTTTCATATTTTATCATCTTTTTCTCCTCACTGCATCATGAATAGTCTCAAAAGCATGACGAGCCATGTTCATAATAGTTTACCAGGTGAACTAGATGACAAATTGCCCTATAAGATCCCCAAGCCAAGGCCAGTACTGAAGCTGAAGCTTGGGGAGTGAGATATGCCTGACCAGAGCACATGAGAACAAATGAAAGGGGAGGAAGAGAGAATGACGTGCATCCTGGTCCACGGAGCCTTCAGGACAAAAATCCCACTCAGAACAGCTACTGCACAAAGAGGACTGCATGGCCAGCCCCATTAAGAAATACGGCTACCAGGGCTGAGACCCGGTGGCATAGTGGTTGTGCGCGGGACTGCGGCCCACTGGGACAGAGGTTCAACCCACCACCGGAGAGCAGTGATGCCCCCAAAAAACAAAAAAAGAAATACGGCTACCCTTGCAGACCCAAGGCCTATCGGGGCCAGGAAGAAGAAGCGGGGTCAAGATTATACCCTGTCGGACACAACCACACCAATGCAAAGCACTAAGAGTGTGCAGGAGAGCGTAGAGTCACAGATGGAGTGACAAGGATATACTTTGGGGCCAGGGTATTGGCACCCCATCCGAATGAACCAGGGGTCACTCTAGGAGGTCAACTACAGACCTTGAACTTTATACAGGTTCTTATATTGCTATTATTTTTATTATTCTGTTACATATTGTACAGTGCATTGAGGGGATTTCTTGCTGTTGTTATCATTGTTTTATTTGCTTAAGTTGCTCCATTTTAGGAGACCTTTCTTGTACATATTGCTACCTCTACAGGTCTATCTAGACAAGATAGACTGGACAAAGAGGTTGGAGGCGAAAATTACAGGACTGATGGCTCCAGGGTAGGGGACATTGAAGAGGGGGAGGAGGGGGAAAGGTGGTGATGTC